>CATIWK010128474.1:0-14502 GCA_949634005.1 Mallotus japonicus
TAAAAACCAAAATCTTTCAATTGAGTCCTTAAACGTACTTTAGAAACACAATCAAGCCTCTTTGAGATTTCGAACTCAAACATCCCGAGACTAATTTTTAATTTTCTCATCATCGGAGTTCTCTATCGCATCCATGCTCGGTTATCCTGAAATTGGGTGTCTACACCTTGGCTAAAGCCCAATCCATTTGTCAAATGGGCTTGGATTAGGTTCATGGGCCTTTTTAACATCTTGGATTAATCTTTGGTCCAAAATTGGGCCTAGGCCCAAACAACTTGGGCCATTAATCGAAGTCCAATTGGAAACAACATAAATTATTAATTTAATGCTCTAACTAATATCTCATATTAAATAAATATAAATTAATAATTAAACCCTTGGTGGAATTAGATTTCATGATATACTAGAATCATTTCTTAAAGCACAAATCCAATTCCATTAATCTTAATTAATTGATTAAACTCTTTAATCAATAATTAGATTAATATTGATGATGTTTTGATGAAACTCTTTTAGGTGTGACTTACTAGGTTCATGTCTAATTAGCAATGAGAAGATAATATCAACACATGATATTATTTGAAACTCCTTTCAAGTCTAAATGTGAAAATCCCAATTATGCACATTAAGTTCTCATAAGTTGTGAGTGACCCCTAGCATCGATATCACAACTACCCAATTAGAAATGAATGCATTTATTGATTCGTATGAACCCTTTGGTCATAATTATCGTGCACTAGAATCCCTTCATTAGAAGATCCCGATACAGCCTAGAGTCAAGGTTTAGTCAAACTCTAATAGCTTTATCATATGACCTCATCTCAAGTTTAATTCTTGATAAAACATAACAAAAACTAGAAACACCTTTCTAGCACTGAAACTCTTTCAGATTGTGTCATGTTTGTCCTGGCCAGGAACTTATTCATCAAGAATAAATTCTAATAGCATAGGATCTTATCCCGGTTCACTCCAGGCAATGAATCCCATCTTAGTCGAATACTCATCCCTACATTTAACCGATTAGAGCCACCACACGCCATATACCCATATATGATTAACACAAGTATATAAGTGGTAATAAACCCTAACTACTTAAATGTGGATGACAATGTCACCTCAGGTCAAAGGACTATATGCACCATTATGACCTAGATTGTGATTTTTGACTATAAGTGAATATCCTTGCCATCACAAATCTAACGCCATGTTCGATCCACCCATCACATGAGTATCCACATGTCTATTCTGATATCTCATATCAAGTAGCATGAGACTCACTACCTCCCACTATTAGTATCACATACTAATCAAGGAAAATAGACAAAGGTGATAGTCAAATTAATATTACCCAATATTAATTTATCGACGACGAACATTTTATAGCATATGTACTAAATGAATTTGTCACTCATATTATCAACTCTTGATAATAAATTCATTTAACATTATGCTAATGGATGAATATTCAATTAAATAAACACTTTAGATAAAAGAATATTCTTTATTGCCATTTGGGATTATTTACAATGTCAAAATATGTGATTGGCCTCTAGGGCATACCACCTATGCTAACAAATACAAACAAGTAAGTAGCATTTTCTCGAAATAAAACCAAAGTCCAACATAATGGATCATAATGGGCATGACAGGCCCATTTTGACATAGTCCACTTTAAATGGGCTTGGGCTTTATAGAGAGAACTACTATATGGCATCCAACACATGCATTTTGGAAAATCCTAAAGGAAGTTGCTATGTCACTATATGAGCTGAGTCTTGGGTGAAAAGGTTTGGTTCCTATAGTGATATACCTCCATTATGTCTCCCCACTCAAGGGTCCATACGACATGGATAAGTACGTGCTATGAGTGATAATAGCTAAATACTTCACCACAAGGTTTGAATGAAACACAGGCAGCAAAGCAATGACTATCATCAGGTTATTTGAGACTAAGTGCACATTATGTGAAGATGTGTTATGAATGTAAAAGAAATAAGAAAATAATTAAAAATGATAAAACAAAAAACACTAGAATCAGTTTCTCTATCCCCAGTGGAGTCGCCGCTGTAGGCGGAGAGGTTCAGCGTGCGCGCAAATGTTCGGTGACTACGGCACTGTGTGGGCTTAGGGACCATTAGGAAATACAACATGGGCTTTAAGCCTATATCGGAGATGGGAGTCGCCACCCGGATCAGACCCGGGACACACTTTATAGTAACTGGATCCTACGGAGGGCTCCAACAGCCGTCCTCAGAGATTGGATTCGGAAACTGGGTATGAGCTTTTGGAATGCCCTGCGGTTGGCTTCCGCATATGTTTTGTGTTTTATTACTTTTAATTATTAAATTATTTCTTTATTTACATGCAAATTGTAATTGCCTCCATACAATTCCCAAATTTTACAATTAAGTCCAAGTTATTTATTAGTCTAATTTCTTGCTATTTTTGGGTTGATCACAATATTCATCATATGTTACATTCACAATTAAATTAGCACCATAAATCAAAAATAAAATAAAAAATAAATAGAATATGCAGGCAGAAGAAATGTGGGAAGGAGAATAGAATTACAACCTTTTAATCATGCAAGCAAAGAAAATAACTGAGTAAATATAAACTGAATAAATAAAATGCACACAAAAAACAAGGAGGGGGGAGAAAAGAGTTACAACCTTTTAACATGCAAATTAAAATAAAATAAATAAATAAACGAAAAGATAAAATAATAATAAATTCTCCTAAACTAAGATTAAATATTTAGTGACCCAAATGTCACTCAAAATTGAATATTCCTGAAAATTAAAATTAATTAGTTCCACAAATTAAAAATCCTACAAAATAAAACCACCACATTGATGTCCTAATATGAAATTTAACAAATAAAAATAAATTAATTGATAAATATTAAAGCAACAGAATAAAGTGCTGGAACAGTAACCTACATCCATAAATGCACAAAAATAACAATGAAATTAATATTGAAATAAACACAAGTATCCAAAAAACCTAAAATGTTAATGATCACATTTAGTAAAAATGTTTTCATGTTAAATGGATCATAAAATAGTTGTGGACAATATGAAAACTCATGAAATAAACATCATTAAACACTTTGAATGAACAATATGAAATAAAATGAATAGGAAGAAAAGGATGTGGCGGTGCCTTATCGTTGAGGCATCACATTTGGCTACTAAGGTGATGAAAGATTGCCTTAAACCACAAAGGCGATGCCCCTTCGATGCGGCTTCACCTTAATTCTGATCACAGAACAATAATGAACTAATTTTTTTGTTCTATCATGTATGGAATTCAAATAGTTATGGACAAACCAACAATATATATGTAAAAATTCAACAAATGACTATATGAATTCTACCTTTAACCTATAGACTCATTGCAACAAATAAAATCAAATAAATTATAGGCTTAATGTGAAACAAGAAAAATAGAAGGCCTTACTATTTTGGACGGATTTGATCCCTTAACTGTGGCCCTCAGAAGTGAATTTTGTTTTGTAGTAACGTTTAAATGCAAGGATAACTTTTGTTCTCTTGAAAGTGGACCCCCAAGATCCTTTTTTTTGCTCATATTCTCCTTCTCTTCTTCTTCCTTTCTTATTTCCAGCTGCTTTCTCCTTCTTCCCCTTCTTTCCAAAATGCTCTCCCTGCTTTTCTTATCTTCAGCCTCTTTTTTTTCCATGAGAATTCCCCCTCCTTTTCTCTTTCCTCTTTTCCCTTTTTTAATTCCCCTTAGGAGTTTCATTGCCCTTTCCCCTTCTTTTAGTAACGTCCTCCATTACTCCAGAGTACATGTGAACATTAATTCCTGATGTTTCAACAATTAATTCTCTTTTTATTTAAAAAATAAGATTAAGTTACTAAGGCGGTGCCTCAATGAAGAGGCATCACCTTAGTGGCTCTCCAATCATTGTGGCAATGCCCGGTCGGTCAGGCGTCGCCTCTGCGATTCTGGGCCAATAACTTCTTCCATGGGCTACATGGACTCAGCTTAATTCGGACTTATTACTCAACTTTGGGCCTGTGATCCATTTTCAAGAGAACTTGGACTAAACATTGCATTCGGTGTTTGTCACTTCTCATCATCGGGCTTCTATTATGAGCCGATCAATCTGAGTGTCTACAAGAATTCTCTAATGTGTGGAGTGATAAGGTTGGAAAGAGAGATTGCTTGTGTTTGGCTTGTTCATATTCTAGGTTTTACACTAACCCTGTCTTTTCATTTTAATTTGTTTTCTTTCCTCACACATACATATAAACACATTAGACATTCCATCATATGCTAACCCACGATCTTTTTACAGCCATTTTGCATTACCATATTAGCAAGGTTATAATTGTCACACCATGCATACACGCTAACCCTTCTTTTTTATAGAAATCATCACATCATGCACGTGTGCATCATTCCTTTTATCATTATAATATGCATACTCGTGCAAAAACATAGCCCCTTGAAAGTCTCGTAGACTCAAGGCTACTAAGCACACCAGTACTAGTCCTATTATTCCCATGACAGATCCAGCTCAAGAGATAATGGCTCAAAACATAGAAGAACAGTTGAAAGATGCTCTCAAGAAACTGATGAGTGGGACTCTGTCTGACTTTCTAAAGAAAGAGATGAAAGCCACAATGGAACAAATGATTTGCGAGAAAGGAGAACAAAGAGAAGCTTCCGGATAAGTTAATGTGAAGATTGATAGGCGAAAGGCACAGTGCCCACTTCGGGTTTATTCATTGAGAACGATGAGTATTATCAGGCTATAAGAGGAATGCTTCCCTAGCCACCTACCAAACCATTCAATCTGACTAAGTTTGAGCCGTCAGAGGAGGTCAAGATACTGGCTAACATGATGGCTCAATTTAAGTTCTCACTTAAAAAGAAGAGTGCCATAAGAAGCCGCGATTACACTGATCTTTTATTTTTTAAGGACGAACCTCTACCTAAAGATTTCAAACTCCCAAACTTCACTAAGTTCAATGGTACTGGAGATCCTTAAGTCCACTTAAGGGATTATGCTACTTTTATGGCTTCTACAAAGTTGACTGAATCTCAAATCGTGAAGTTTTTCTTTACTTCATTGGAGAATGGCCAAGAGCATGGTTCTTTGACTTAGAATATAAGATCAAGAATGATTGGATGCTTCTCATACAGAAGTTCATCAAGTAGTATGAATACAACACTCAGCTAGACGTCATGGGATGTGACTTGTAAACCAATAGGCAAAAAAGTGGTAAGAGTTTTTTGAACTACATCGCTCGATGGAGAGGAAAATCTGCTCTGATGAGGGATAAGCCTCTAGAAGATGAACAAATAGAGATGGTAATCAAGGGAGCCTTGCCTTATTTCCGTAAACAGATGCTATTTATCCACTACCCTACCTTCAAAGCACTTTACCAAGCCGACATCAGAATCGAAGATAAAGAGATCTCTCAACCCAAAAATCCCTATCGAAAACCAACACAGCGTACCCAAAACACTCGTTCCATAGAAATAAACCTAACTGTCAATACCTTGAGAAACCGAAGATACTTAAACTTTAACCTACCTTTATCCGAAATCTTCCAAAGGCTCTAGCAAAAAGGCCGTCTCAAACCCCTTGAACCAAGAACTCTACTAAACCCATTGCCACCTCGTATCAATCCCAATCTCTATTACCATGTCCATTAAATGCTTGGCCACACTACTGATGATTGCTACGTCCTAAAAGACCAAATCCAAGACCTCATAAATTCTGGCAAGATTGAAGACCCTGAAAAAATAGCCCAATGTCAAAACCAACCCTCTACCTAACGACCGAAACATGCCATCACCAGCGTCCTATGCCATCTCCTTGGGGTTACTCGAGTCCTTTGTTGAGAACTCCATTCAAGACATTCTAAAGAATGAGATAGAAAAACTTAAAAGGGAAGAAAAAGAACTATTGGCCATACAGGGAGCGAATTTTGTTGGTATAATGAAACAAACAGACCATCCTAAGTCCTATGAGGAAAGTAAGAAAGAATCAAAGGAAAAGAAATAAGTTTAGGACTTGTTGGGACAACTATCTGGAAAGTTTAATTTCAAAGTGAAATACATTGTTCCTCCTTTAGCTGCCTTCAAGAAGGAAGATATTGTCCTCTGGATGGGGAGATGAATTTGATGAAGAAGACGAGGTCATTATCGTCTTGCTACAGAATGCACCGTGCATGATGGGAAATAACATATGGTATGACTCCGATGAGGAATCATCAGTTAATCATATGACCAAAAGTGGGAGAGTGTATCAGCCTACTGAGAAAGACATGGTAAAAGGGAAGGAAGTTGCCAAAGAAATTGCCACAAAGGAGAGTGAACCCATAGCTCAGGTAGAAGAAGATTCAGTTTTAAAGCAACTCAAAAAAATGCAAGCTCAAGTCAGTATTTGGGATCTTTTAATGACATCAAAGAAACATCGGAATGCTTTAGTACGTGCCTTGGATGATACGAAGATCTCTTCGGACACTACTCCCAAGGATATGATAGCTTCACTACTTTCAAAACCCATCAGTATTGTTTCTTTCTTTGACAGTGGTTTTCCATTAGAAGGGAAAGCTCATAACAGGCCTTTGTTCATCCAAGTGGTCATGAGAGCCAAGAAGACATCATATGTCATGGTTGATGATGGGTCGGCCATTAATGTCTGCCCACTTAGGTTGCTTCATAAGTTCAGGATAGTAGTTGATGAGCTCGAAGCATCCAATGTGATAATCAGGGCTTATAATGACTCTAAAAAGCAAGTAGTAGGAACCTTCAAGGTGACTGTCACTGTGGGAGAGATCGAGTCTGTTATGGAATTCACAGTACTGGATATCCCACCTACATTTTCCCTACTGTTAGGAAGACCTTAGTTCCATCCATTGGGAGGAGTACCATCCACCTTACATCAGAAAATCAAGTTCCCACTTGATGAAAAAGTAGCCACTATCAAAGCTGAGACTAACATCTTAGTTGCATGCATGAATGTAACCCCTACAGCCTTTCAAGTATTAGTGATCAATGAAGATTGGGTCAGTCCGAAAGTGGCAGTCATAATGAAGAAGATGAGTTATGAACTGAGAATTGGGCTCGAAAAGAAGAAGAATAGGATCTCAAAACTGCCAGACTTTAAAAGACAGACTAATAAGCAAGGACTTGGGTATGATTAAATCGCAGACAAGGGAAAAAAGACCACCTTTATTTTCGAAGGCCTCTCAAAGTATCAAGGTCAGCCTGAGGAATAGGAATGCAGTGGGACTAAAAAGCCAGGTTTTGAGATCTTTACTGATGTGATCAACAGCATGGGGAAAGGACAGGATCAGAATAAAAAAGAAGGAATCATTTCTATTGCTGAGATTGAACAGGTCTTGCAGAATATGAGGTTGGAAACTAAAGCTCCTAGCTATACCGACATCGTAGCTCTAATTGAGTCCAGCATAGTAGATGTCCTGTTTGATGATACACCTACTCTTGATGATATTTGTATTGCTAATCTATTTGAATCTTTTGATGTACCGAACTTTAAGAATGATGCAACGAAATCTAATTTTGCTTAGATATGTGATGTGTCTTATGATAATGATGAGCATTTCATTGAACCTTACATAGGCATATTTGACATTCATTCCATTAACACTGAACCATTTAACATGGTCACAGATGAAGATCCTTATATATTGCATATTTCGAAAGATGTCACCCCTGAGGAAATGAGAGAATTAGAAAAACTATTAACAAAATACTTGAAAGTATTCGCTTGGATGTACGATGACATGCCTGGCGTCGACAAGGATGTCACTGAGCATTACATCCCGACTAAGGAGGGACACAAGCTTGTGAAACAAAAATTGCGAAGGTTGAGACTATAATGGGCACAGTTGGTGAAAGAGGATATAGAGAAGCATATCAAGGCTAACTTTTTGGAAGTGGTAGCCTATCTAGAGTGGTTGGTTAATATGGTCCCAGTACCTAAAAAGGACAAGAAAGTGAGAATTTATGTAGACTACAGGGATCTCAACAAAGCATGTCTAAAAGATGATTTTCATCTACCTCACATAGATGTTCTTATTGATAATACTGCCACGTGTGCAATGTACTCTTTCATGGATGGATTTTCAGGATATAACCAAATTCTTATGGCAATCATTGAAAAAGCTAAGACCACCTTTATCATTGAATGGGGAACGTATTATTACCGAGTAATGCCTTTTGGTTTGAAGAACGTAGGTGCAACCTATCAGAGGATGGCTACAGTAATGTTTCATGACATGATACACAAGGAGGTAGAAGTTTATATTGATGACATTATGGTAAAGTCAAAGACTTGGGAAGAACATCCAGTCGCATTGCAGAAATTCATGCAGCGGGTAGACAAGTATAATCTGAGGCTAAATCCTAAGAAGTGTGTATTCGGTGTAACTTCAAGGAAGATGCTAGGACACATAGTTAGTCGAAAAGGAATTGAGGTTGATCCAGACAAGGCGAAAATGATCTATGAAATGCCGACACCGAAGATTGAAAAAGAAATCTGAGGATTCCTGGAAAAGTTATAGTTCATCTGTAGATTCATAGCCAGATTGATCGAAGTGTGCGAACCAATATTTAAGTTGCTCAGAAAAGATCAGCCTATGGTTTGGAACGAACAATGCTAGATTTCTTTTGACAGAATTAAGGACTTTCTCATGAATCCGCCAATTTTGAGACCCCCAAAAATGGAAAAGCCATTAATCCTATACCTGGCAATTGAAGAGAGCTCAATAGGAGCCATGCTAGCTCAATAAGGAGAAGCACAAGCTGAACACGCAATTTACTACCTAAGTAATAAGATGTTGCTTTATGAGAAGAAGTACAATCAGGTCAAGCATATCTATTTGGCAATGGTTTGGGCCATGAGAAAGCTGACACTGCTTTCAATCTTATAGTATTCGAGCAGTCTCAAAATTAGATCCGATGAAAAACCTGTTTGACTCATCTTCACTGGTTGGGAAACTAGCTAAGTGGTTAGTGTTACTAACAAAATTTTATGTTGAGTATCTGACGGGACAGGGATTGATCACGACCAGGATCAGTGCGTTTATAGCATCGGGGCACATAGACTAATGGCGACCATCTACTGGATTTCCGTTTGTTACTATTTATTGGAGGGTCTGCATGATTAGGCTTCGTAGATTTAGAGTTGCCACCCGAGTTGAATCGGGAAGAAGTGAAAAACTCACTTCCATACCCAAAGAATCCAGGTTCGGGGAGTAGGAGTTACTTATCCTGTTTCTTATTATACACGTGCTTATTCATTCACTACTTCACGTAATTTTGGTTTTATGATGCATTTTACCACACTTGATAATTAGTTAGTTTAAATTGGAAATTAAAGTGCGAGATAGTTGGATTGACGAACATTCATCATAAGATAGATAAATAAACAAGCATCCATCAGTCAAGCAAATGATCATGTAAGCAAGTAAGTACATAGCACACAAGCATGCAAGAGATAATCAAAATAAACAAACAAATAAGCAAAACAAAAACGGGGAAAGGGATTAAGGATTACAACTCATGGAAAAAGGCTATTCTAATAAATACATCCAAAATAGAAAACAAAATGGGGGATTGGGATTAAGGATTGCATTGCCTTGGAAAAAGCCTATTCTATTAATTACATTGAAATAATAAAAAGGAAATAAAATAAACCTACAAAACAAAGGTTAGCTTTCATAGACATGCAAGCACACATCACATCTAGGACAATTTAATATATTTCATTCATTCACAATTGGAATAATAAATAAAAGGAATAATTAAACACATAAGCAAACAAGGATGCTAATGTATGTATGATGCAAGATTTTGGAATTTGGGTACTTTAGTGTGACGTCATCATTTTTATCATGTAAAATAGGATTTTTATGTTAAGGCAAATATTAAGAAATTAAAGTGGAAAAGATGCAAATCAAATAATAAAAGTGATAAAGATATTATTCTTACCATAAAAATATTAACTTTATGATAAAAATAATAAATTCATCAAAGAAAGCAATAAAGATAACAAGCATAATAAATATGCAATAAAAATAATGGTAATGCAAATAAAATAATCAAACAGATGATAAAAATATTATTTTCACCATTAAGATGGGAACCTTATGATAAGAATAATAAAATGCAGAATTAAAAATAGTTAGAGTGGTAAGGATGTCGTTTCCACCATAAAGATATCTACTTTATAATAGGAATGACAATTTTACCCCTAAAAGGCGTAAAGGAAATAAAAATCACAAAAATACAATAAAAATAATAAAAATACAGCAATATTAATATAAATAAATAAAAATGATAAAGATGATGTTTCTACCATAAAAGTATAAAACTTTATGATAAAAACACCAAATTTACCATAAAAGGTATAAATGTGACAAAATAGCAAAAATTCAATAAAAATTATAAAAATACAGAAATAAACACATAAATAATTAAAAATGTCAGAAATAAAGATATTAAAATGATAAAGCTGATATTTTTACCATAAAATGTGAACTTTATGATAAAAACACCAAATTTATCACAAAAGGCATAAATGCAATAAAAATTGCAAAAAGCACTAAAAATAATAAAAATGCTGAAATAAAAGCATAAATAAGTAAAGATGACAGCAACAAATATATAAAAATAGTAAAGATGATATTTTTTGTCGTAAAAATGTGAACTTTATGATAAAAATACCAAAATTACTATAAAAAGCATAAAAGCAATAAAAATAGGAAAAAGGCAATAAAAATAAATAAAGTGCAGAAATAACTAAATAAATAAATAAGTACGGCAGAAGTAAAATAATAAAAATAATAAATTTGGTATTTTTACCATAAAAATGTAAACTTTATGGTAAAAGGTCCAAATTTACTGAAAAAGGCACAAATGCAATAAAAATTGCAAAAATACCAAGAAAATAATAAAAATATAGAAATAAATATGTAAATAAATCAAAATTACAGAAATGAAAATATTAAAGTGATAAAGTTGATATTTTTACCATAAAAACATTACCTTTATGATAAAAATACCAAATTTACCACAAATAACATAAATAAAATAATAAAATAATAAAAATACAATGAAAATGAAAGAAAATGTAGAAGTATTAATAAAAACAAATAAAAATACTGCAGTAATAATAATAAGTTAAAATGATGCAAAAAAATGATAAAAATGCTAACTTTACACTAAAATACTCATTTTTACATAAATGGAGAAAAATGCAAAAAATGGTGGAAAAATGCAAAATGAATGCAAACACTCTCGGAATCACCCGAACTTCCCACTACTCCATCATATCTTATATTCAAACTTCAAGATCATCACAAAAATCACAACTTTGTCACAATAATGTATATTTACAATAAAATGAATAAAAATGCAAGAAAATGATAAAAAAGAATGCTAAAAATGATGGAAATAAGATGAAGGATATGATAAAAATACAATTTTTAATTAAAATTATTGGGAGATCCTCAAAGGGACCGGGTAATTACCCTTGACGCGCTCTTTGACTAAGAAGTGGCTCGATTTGGATTTAATGGTCTAAATCTTAAGACAAAATAAAAGAAAAAAATGATTTTGGATAGTGTTTGGGATAGATGGGATCTCCAAATGCTTTAGGGGAGAGAGAGAGAGAGAGAGTAAGAGAGTGTGCTAGAACAGTAACTTCTTCCCTCTTTGAGAGGCTATCTCGAAATTTATGCCAAAATCCTCCTTAAATGAGGAAAAAACCATTTTTTTATAGTACATGTTTGTGGACCCATGAGCTTGGGTCCATGACCCATGCTCTTGAGTCCATGACCCACGCTTGGGTCCTCAGACCCATATAGGGGCATTTTGGTCATTTTGTCCCATGAGCTTGGGTTATAAACCCACACTAGTGGGTCATCATCCTAAGCTCATAGGTTGAACCGCCCACATGGGCTTTTCCCCTACTATTTGGTCATTTTTGGCCCAATTGGCTCTTTTTGGGTTTTTTGTTGCTTTTTGGTATCTTTTGAGTTTCTTTCAGGTTTCTTCTCGATCTAGGCACGCTCGAGAAAATTTCCTAAGGAGTTTTGCCCCTGTCTAAGTGACAAGAATCCTTCATCATTGGATTTTTTGGGGACCGTCAAAATTTGTGTATCAACAGTTGCCTCATGCTTCACGTGCGTTGATTAAGCTAACGCTTATCAATGCATGGGAAGCAAGCTTTGAAAACCAAATGAGATGTAAGAACTTTCATGAGGGTGCTATGTAACCTTTGCCTAGCTACAAAGCGGGGGTGTCGTGTAACCTTTACCAAGCTACAGGCGGGGTACACTGTATAGCATTCACAAGTGTAAGCACCCAATTCCGGGATGATTTGAATGTGGATGCAATGAGGATCCGATGATGAAAATTCAATCAAAATTAGTACTTGGATTTTGATTCTTGAATCTCAAGGATTTAATTGCTAAGTTTTAAGGACTTAATTGAAAAATTCCTTTTTCATTTGTGGGTCAATTTCAAAATTTTAAAATTAAAATAAGGGCGAAAGTGTAAAAATTCACGATTGGAATTGTGGAATTCCAATCGAAATTATATATTTCCGATTGAAAATATGTAATTCCGATCGGAATTATACATTTCCGATCAGAAATATGGAATTCCGATTTAAATTCCACATTTTCGATCAGAATTGCATACTTCATATCGGTTTCCGACGCTGTTTTAAATGTTTTAATTTCAAATGAAATTAGAGTTAGATAATGACTCTGATTAGTGATAATCATAGATTATTGCTGTTTTATTGAATTTAAAAAGGATTTTTTCTCCTGTGATTTGGAAAATAACTCATGTAACCTAAAATTTCTAGGTTTACGTCCTCTATTTAAGTGTGTTGTTTTACATAATAGGGAGGTCTTTTGGAAGAGAAAAAAATCATATAGAGAGAAAAATCAATTATTTTCTTTTGTTTTCAAGCTAGCAAGCAACACTGGAGAAGGTAGATCAATTCAAGAACTTGATTTCAAGCAACCGAACGGTGAATCAACAAAACTCTGAGGAGAAATCAAACAACATCACATTCATCTTCATCTCTTTTCTTTTTCTTTTTCTTTTTCTTTTTCTTTTTATTTTCATTCTACTTTTCTTATTAATTCTATTTCTTTTAATTTTATTTTATTCTAATTCTTTTTTTTAATTTTTCTTATTTTATTCTTTGATTTTGTGGGAGATTCAAAACTATGGAGTAGTCATGGAGATCAAAACCGAACTAGTCTACAAAAATCCATGAAAAGACATGTGTAGACGGCGGGGTTTAGCGCGCGCCCAAGTTTCTTGCAACCGCAACACTGTTTAAGCTTAGGGCTTTAGGGAACACACTACTATATCACAAAGACATAGCGTGGAGATGATGGAGTCGCCACCCAGGGTAATAACTGGGACAAAATCGGAGGTGGTACTCGATTCTCTAAAAGAAAGCTAGCACCACAACGAGGAAATTCTGGATTCGGAATACCAACTTCTCTTAGTCTCGTGTTCTTTTAAATTTATTTTATTAATTATTACTTTATCCTCTATTTATATGCAATTTCATAAAACCCAATTAAACATCCATAAATCCCAATAAGCAAACTAATCATGAAATAGCACATAAACAATGCAAACATTCAAGCTCATAACCCCTATGTTAATCTAATCTACAAATTTTAATTAAAAGTGAACTAAATTTACATGTTATGAAGGCTTAAATAAGTAGGCTTAATTCTATATGTTTTATTTCTAAAAATGAGCTAGGTCTATAAATTATGAAAAAGGCTTTAATTAATGATCTAAGTCTAAATAGATTTCATTAATTACAAATGGGCCTAAGTCTAATTAACTAAGTGAGCCTAAATTAATTCTAACCCTAAATCTAAATAAATTATGAACCTAAAGTCAATTAATTAATTAATCTAAAAAAAACCCTAATTATTAAGAAAGTGAATCTAATAATTAACCTAAAACCCTAATTATGAGCTTAAATGCAAAAAAACACATAAAACACGATTTAAATATAAAAACAAATCTAAAAGCAATAAAAAAACATAAAAGAACATAAACATAAACAGGAAAATAGATTTAAAGCATAAAAACATAAAAAACATAAACATTCAATTAAAATTACAAAGAACACAAAAACAAAATTATTACTAAACCTAATTAATTTGCATGCATCCTAAATTAATCTAAAACCATCATTTATTTTATTAATTTTTACCAAATGAACCTAATTACTAATCAATTAATTAATTAAACTACTCATCCACAATCTTATTAATATCTCACTATTGGGGTGATTACAAAGATTTAATAAAAAATAAAAACAAACAACAATAATAAAAATAAACAATGAAAATAATGAAAATACAATAAACAATAATAACAAAGAAAAAACAAAGGAAACCTAAAAAAATCTAATTAAACACAGGGTTCATCCTTGATCCCTTGAAG
>CATIWK010128475.1:0-11211 GCA_949634005.1 Mallotus japonicus
AACTTTAAAAGGATAAGGAATATCGTTTTCTAAAGCATAAATATCAAACCATTCAAAAAAAAATATGTTGAATAATGTCCCCATATTGTAAGGACTACCAATATCTTGTAAAGGTGACTGCAATAAGAAGTCTTCCTCCAAGAAGTTTTCTAAATCTAGAAAATTCACAAGAAAAAGACTTCTAAAGAATCGTATTATAGAAAACCCCATAGAAAGACTTCCAAAAGAGATAAAGGCCCCAAACCTAGGAATACCAGTATGAAGAATGTCACCTGCTACAAGTATGGTAAGAGATGTCACATCTCTAAATACTGTAAAGTGTCCAAAAAGCTTCAAGAACTAAATTTGGAAGAAGAAACTATACAAAAGTTTTTAGCTTTACTAGTAGAAACCTCTGAGTCTGAAACCTCTTCTAAAGTCTCCTCTCATGAGGGTTATCCCTAGATTGATGAATTAGGAACCACCTCATCCACAGAATCTGAATCGGACTCCAGTACTGATAGGAAACAACTAGACATGCTCACTAAAGAACAAAACTTGATCCTAGATGTTATCCAACACATCAATGATCCTGATATGCAAAAGAAATATTTAGAGCAGCTTAGACAATCTTTAGAAAAGGAGCCTGAACCCAAAAGCATTGAGTTACTTTCTACTAGTATTCGTATGTATGATCTTACTACCATACTAAATAAAAAGAAACTTGGAAAAAAGCCCTTAGGAGATGTTCAACTCCTCTAGTTTGAAATAAAGTCCATAAAATCCGAAATAAAGCAGCTTAAGGATAAATAGCAAAAGGATTATGATCTAATCTAGTTTCTTATCACTAAACTTGCTGAAGATTCTAGTGATAGTGATGAAACCAAAATCTTAGAACCTCAGTCCTTTGCAAATATGGATAAAGTTCCTAATGATTTCCTTTGTGCTTTAAGCCAGATTAGTTCTAGGAAATATATTGTAAAAATTTCTCTTGTTTTTTATAAAGATTTCCAACTTGATACTATTGCCCTGTTTGATACAGGAGCTGATTTAAGTTGCATAAAATCTAGTATTATACCTAAACGTTTTCAAGATAAAACCCGTGAAAAACTTTCCTCTGCTAATAGTTCGAAAATGCATATAGATGGAAAAACAGAGGCCAGTATTTTAAATAACGGATTTTTATTGAAAACCTCTTTTCTTTTAGTTTCTGATATCAGTTATACAGTAATCATAGGGACGCCATTCATTAGTTTGATAACTCCCTACTTGGTTACCCATAACTCGATTGATTTTAAAGATGATACAGTATACATCTCTCTTCCTTTTATAGAAAAACCAAAAACCAGATATCTTAATTTTGTTAAAGCTCACTCTATTTACAAAAATGAGATAAATGCTTTGATTAAAGGAAAATAAACTGATTTACATAAATAAAAAAATGTTCACTTCCAAAAAATTGACCAACAGTTAAAGTCTGATTTGGTAAAGAAAAAGATTTCTGAATTCCAAGAAATTGTTATTAAAGAAGTTTGTTATGATTTACCAAATGTCTTTTGGAAAAGAAAACAAAATATAGTTGATCTGCCTTATCAATTCGGATTTAATGAGAAAGACATTCCTACTAAAGCTGACCAATTCAGATGAACGCTGAATTAGAACAGCATTGTAGGAAAGAAATCCAAGACCTTGAGTCCAAAGGATTAATCTCAAAATTCAGGTCTCCTTGGAGCTGTGCAGCTTTCTATGTTAACAAAGCGTTAGAACAAGAAAGAGGCACACCTAGGCTTGTAATTAATTACAAACCTTTGAACAAAGCTCTAAAGTGGATAAGGTATCCAATTCCGAACAAAAAAGATCTTTTACAAAAGCTCCATTTTACATTCATATTTTCAAAATTTGATATGAAGTCTGGATTTTGGCAAATACAGATTGATGAAAAACATCGTTATAAAACCGCTTTTACAGTCCCGTTTGGACAGTATGAGTGGAATATTATGCCTTTCGGTTTAAAAAATGCGCCATCAGAATTTCAAAGAATAATGAATGACATCTTCAATCCTTATTCTCAGTTCTGTATTGTTTATATTGATGATGTGCTTATCTTTTCAAATTCAATTGAACAACATTTCAAGCATTTAAAGACTTTTCTTTATGTTGTTAAAGCTTCTGGTCTTGTTGTCTCTGCTAAGAAAATATCCATTTTCCAAACCAGAGTCAGATTCTTAGAATATTATGTTTGTTGTGGGACGATTGTTCCTATAGAAAGATCCTTAGAATTTGCTAACAGGTTCCCTGATAGAATTCTTGATAAAACCCAATTGCAAAGGTTCTTAGGTAGGCTTAATTATGTCTTGGATTTTTGTCCAAATATCCATAGGATTGCCAAACCTCTCCATGATAGGTTAAAAAAGAACCATGTTCCCTGGATAGATGAGCACACAAAAGTCATCCAACAGATCAAGAATTATATAGTTGAAATTCCTTGACTCCACTTAGTTGATCCCAGTCTTCCTAAAGTTGTTGAAACTGATGCTAGTGACTTAGGTTACGGTGGTATTTTAAAGAAAGTTCAAAATGGGCGGGAAGTAGTTGTATAATACACTTCAGGACATTAGAATGATACCTAAAGAAACTACTCCACCATCAAAAAAGAAATTCTTTCAATTGTTTTATGCATCACAAAATTTTAATCTGATTTACTAAATCAAAAGTTTTTACTTCGCATTGATTGTAAATCTGCAAAAGAAATTTTACAGAAATATGTTCAAAATATAGCATCAAAATAGATTTTTGCCAGATGGCAAGCTATTTTGAGTATCTTTGATTTTGATATAGAATTTATTAAAGGAAATGAGAATATCTTACTAGACTTTCTGACAAGAGAATTTTTGCAAAACAGATAAAGATGCCTTGCAAAAAGAAAGATAAAGAAAAAATTGAGACAGATAAAGTTGTCCTTGATAAAGTTTCCCTTTTTGCTATGATAAAGTTTTCTTTTTTGCTGAGAAACCAATAAAGTCTTAGTATGATATTGTTAGCCAGGAACAAACTAAAGATGACTCTTCTAAAGCTCTTGAAATTCAATAATGGGTTGAATCCATTTCTCGAACCCCAGAACTTCTCAAAGCAATTCAAGATACTCTTAGACCTCCTGCATCCGAGCTTCCGAGCATTCTGGGCATTCCTAGCCCCTCAGGTAAAGTTTCTCAACCAATTTCTAAAACAAAGAAAGGAGAATCTTCCTCCCCAAAAACCCTTTCTCAAAATAATTTCAATCCTGTGTCTACTCAAAGTAGTTAACAGATTGTTTTATCTCAATAAAAAGTTAAAGCTTCCAAATTTCTGATAAAAACTACTTTTCAAAACATTTTGACAATTGAAGATGGTTTTTATCATAAAGATCCTTTCTTTTCAATGCAAAATCATTTCCCAAAAAACTGGTTTTACAAATCTTGGGATCTTTCCAAACCCCAAAAATATTTTCAAACCATTCTGGAATTTACTAGTTTTGCAGAATTTAAACATTTATACCATAAAGGCTCTCATGATCCTTCTTACTTTACTTGTAAAATCCTTAAAGTCATCCATCCTAAAGAATGGGGTCAAAAACTTTTTAAACCAAAATCCTTCTCTATAAATTTCCAAACCAATCTCGATTTCTACCGAACATTTTCCTATTGGGATTATGAGCAGGCATGGTTTAATACCTTTCTCCTTCAAAACAGCTATAGAACTCATTCATGGTTATTTTTCCTCAGCAGTCATGCCAACATTTCAAAATTCCCCGCATGGTTTACTAGATGGTGGAATAATTATGGACCTATTCCTGACATTTTCCCCGCTGATATTCATAATGGTTTTGAACTTTTCGAAACACATTACAAGCCTTCTTCCCTTGAGAAAAAGTGTCCCTTTCTATGCCTTTATTGTACAAAGTTCTTCGTCCCTTGGGTCTCCCAATAGTACCTTGACTACTCTTTCAATAATGGTATTATAGTTCTCCAGAGAAAATTTAAAGTAAAGTGGTGGAATTCTTACAAAATTCTAGAAAAAGATTTCAAAAACTGCAATTGCAGGGTGGCTTCAGAAGCACGGGTTCCTTGGAAATTCTCCTTCACAGTCTAATTTCCTCACCTATAAATCCCATGCCAATGCTCTCCTAGCAGCTGCAAGAACAAAAGAAGAATACTTCAATATAATGCAACAATTGGTCCAGTCCAGGACTACTTCTTCTGCAAATTCCAACATGTTTAAAGAATCATAACCCTTGGTGGATTTGGGTAATGATAACGAAGATGATTGTTATGGAATTTTCCCTTCTATTAAGCCTTTGGGCTTGTAAAGTTCCACGAGCCTTGTATTTATTTTTTAGCCCGATGGGTTGAAAATCCTTTTGGATAGCCCATGCAAAAGTTAGGGTGTATGTGTAAAAAAATATATATATATTTTGATAATAATTTTTACTTTCCAGGTCATCCTTATCATGGTACTTGGGACACTCTCGGACAACACTCAGGAAAATTTGACTTTTATGTCAAATATTCTCCTCCTGCTTTAGCACAAGTTCCACTTCACTCCATTACTTCACATGGTTGGGGCCCCGGCTTCCATTTTCAAGACCTGGTAGGAGTACTCTCACTAAAGTCAAGATACACTCACTCATGAGACAGAGGATAGCTGTAATTGGCATACAAGAAACAAAGCTCATACCTACCATCCCACATGGTCTGGTCCCCTTATGCTTCTCGTGCTTCTACAGTAACCTCCAATAAGTCTTTCTCATTCCTCTATATAAAGGAGCTTTCTCCTTCGTTTGAAGGCAGAACACAATTTTAGAGATAGTATAGTAGAGAGTTGATAAGCTTATCTTTCCTCTCCAAGATAAAGTTTAAAGTTTAAAACTGTTTCCACTTATAAAATTTTAGTATAGTGCGGTTTTCTGTAAATTCCTCAGCTTTTAGATAACGAGCACTTGTAACTTCTTTTGCTTGGATTAATAAAGAAACCTTTCTGTAAGATCTTCCTCTTATATTTTAATTTTAAAAGATTTATATATATATATCCTTCATCTAATCATCTTATGGGATGTTGTGAAGCTATTAGTAGGACAATATACTGTTATATAATATTTTTCAATGTACTTCTTTGGGCCGATACTACATGATGAGGTTGTTACTTCAAAAAGATGTTTCAATTAAGTCCAAAGTTTAATTATTTCTTAGTCCAAAACCAAATAAAATAGGCTCACAACCCAGAGCTAGATTACCACTGCTAGACCATTGCAAGCAAATCCCACTTGCTAATAATGCCCATCCTAAATGGCTGAGGTCCCAAATCTCAAGTTCAAGCTGTAAATATATATATATATATATATATTTACAGCTTGAACTTGAGAATAATGCCTATCTTAAATGGCTAAGGTCCCAAATCTCAAGTTCAAGCTATATATATATATATATAAAAGTATAAGTGATAAAAAGTGTCAATACCTAGATATAAAAGAAATATTTTCTTCTGCTTTTACACTCCTTTTATGATAGAAAATTAAACCACTTGAATTCTATCGATTAAAAAGGAAATTAGAGTTTTATTTTGACCTTTGTGATAAGTGGCAACATTTGTTAGTTTGTGGTTCTTGAAAACCTCTGTTTCCTTTAGGATTCGTTACCCATTGTATCATTACCAATATTGGCGATTTTTTTTATTTTTAGAATTTTTATTTAATAAGAAGGTTAAATAATTTAAATATACTAATAAATGATACGTTAGAAATAATTTTTCATATCATGAAAAAATTAATTTTATAAATAAATAGTAATTTGATGTGAATGCCACATTTTACAGTATTTTATAATATTATATCAAATAGGAGATATATATATATATATATATATATATATATATATATATATATTTTTTTTTTTTTTGATAATTGAATATTAGAAAATTGATATAAAAAAGAAATGAATTTATTTTTATAATGTGAGTAAAAGTGAAGACCAATAAATTTGATTTTGATGAAAAATTGTGAACTTCATAAACGTGGAAAAAATGAAGAAAAAATAAATTTAATGATAGTCAGATAATTTTCAGTTTATTACCAATGTCTCTTTATTCTTTTCTTTATTTATATGATAAACATATTTTTAAGCTGATAAGTGCATCTATTGAAATTAGAGGTTTTTTTTCAGGCCACGTTAATTAAGAAAAAACTTTATAAATTGACCACCTTTGAATTTAATACTTCTATTTATTAATTTGCTTCATTAAAATTTAAAAATTACTACCAGCTCTACTTCACATTTATGTATAAAGAACATATAAAAATTTAGGACATTATAAGCAGACTTAGTCGCTAAGTGGCATTTTAACGAAATAAGAAGGATAATTAAAATAAAAATAAATTTAATAAATTAAAATACAAGCTTTATAATTTTGGGTATTTAAAAAAACTGTTGTTTTTTCATTTGAAAAATTTCAGACTATTAATTACTAAATTTAGGTATTGCTTGGATTATTGAATAATTGAGTCATAATACATTTGCGACCCCTTGTACTTGACATAATTTGTTAATTTAACACTTCAACTTACAATTTTTTCATTTCAACACTTAAATTTTTATAAAACGCACTAGTATGCACTAATCTGACGACGTAACGTATCTATCACCTTTTTTGTCAATTTTTGTTAGTTTGACATCTCTACTTGCAATTTTTGGTCAATCAAACCCTTGAAATGTGACACATGCTAATTTGCTATCCATGCCACATATGCTGATAAAGATTTTAAAACTGTATTTTTTATGAGTTTAGTGTTAAAATGAAAAAAACTATAAGTTGAGGAGTCAAACTGATAAAAGTAACAAATATAGGAGCCATGAATGTACTATACTAATAATTAATAATGTTAGGAGACACCATCTAACCAATATAGTATAATTAATTAAATTTTGAACATCAACCAATCACAAAATGGATATTTTCTTTTTCTGTAAATAATGGTGTTCTGAAATGAGGCAGGACTCATATGTTTTTCCATCTTTACATGAATTCAATTGTGAGAAAATCAACCAAATTACTATACAAAATATCAAAATAGCTACAAACAACATCCGATAGCAAGTGTTTGTGCTTTAGCTTTGCCATGGCTAAAACTTATATAGTTGTGCGGCTCTTACTGCTATATTGCAATTTGTATAACGATCCAGCCACCTATGTTCTCTACCCCAGCTACCAACTCTTTTACCATAACCATGATCATGTCCTTTCCTATCACCATTACTTGATACCCATTCACTCTCACCCACCAGCTCATTTGCAATCACCTCCTCTATGGAGCTTTGCTGCAAAATATCAAGATCAAGATCGAAGATTGAAAATCGATTTCATGGTCACTTTGTCCAAGCTATGGTTTCATGTTCTGGGTCTACAACAGAACCAACTCAACTCTGAAAATGTTATGGTAAGCTTTAATGATCTTTTTGACAATCTTATATCCACAAATGAAGTTGTCTGCTTAGATGGTTTGTGCATTAATGCTTTGCAACATCATCTCTCTGCACCCTATGAGATTACACCTCCATGGAGTTGGGATGATTTCTTGTCTAATGAGATTACAACATCATCTATCAGTTCATCTTCTCTAGAGGAGCATTTCCCTTACTTCCTCAGCCGAGAGTGTCCTTCTACTGTTGTTTGGGTCAAATCTCCCAGTTGTGCAGTGGATGGAAGACTAGCTGTCAGAAGTCATCATCACATACAGAAGAAAAATCTTTCTCCTTTCCAAGATAAACCCAACACTCTTAACTTGGGCTTATATGAAAAAAGAAAAAAGCAAGAGGATGTGCATGGGCTTAAGATCAAATTCAGCCCATTTCCTAATCATGAGCATAAAACTAAAGTCAAATCTAGCAAGCCCATTATTTGCTCAAGTCTACCTAACCACATCTTCGGTGAGTTTGCACCAACCTGTATTTAGGCCCAAACCTCTCATTTTGGCCAAAAGACACAGCTCCTCTACACCATTGGCACAAATTTTCAGGGCAATCTTTCTCATCATGCTATTCAAGCTAACTTTCAAGCAATTTCTACTAGCCCTTTGGGCTTGATGCTCATAGTCTCACCAATGAGCCGACTCTTCTAGCATAACATAAGAAGCTAGGCTTCTTTGTATTTTGTTTGCTTTAGTTTAGTCATAATTATTTACTTCTACCTTTAGGATTCATGTTAGTAGAAGTAAATAAGTGACTGACTTTGTTGCTGGTTGGCTCATCTTCTTAAGCATGTACGATTCCCCTTTTGGTTTAATGAAATTTGGTTGGTAAAAAAAATCACAAAATGCAAATTATTCACAAAGGATCCAATTTGAATGATTACAAGTGGTTGAAAAAATGCAACTTATTTTTCAACAAAACTACCATTAAACATCATGAAAAGTACTTTTAGATAAAATATTTTCAGGTGTAATCATGGCAGCATTAATGCAGTGTCCCATCAAATTTTCAAAATTAAACATGCTTACATAGTAGTGAGATGAGTGACCTCTTAAAAGATTTTTATGTTGCAACCTTCATTTGAAAATTAATAAGCATTGAGATGCCATATGAGTTGTTAGAAGCTATTTGTACTTAGGGTAAATTGTGATCACCCCATGAGATTTGGCTAAACCCACTAATTCATCTTTGTATTTTTAGAAGTCAACTAAATACTCTCTCAGATTTGATTTTATTAATTATTTTCCCTTCCACTAACTAAATACCTTTAGATTTGATATTTTTGTTGTAAACCTAAGTGAGTATTAAGCTAGTGGAAGAAAAAATAGTTAATAAAATCAAATATGTTGGGGTATTTAGTTGACTTCTAAAAATGGAAGGATGAACTAATAAATTAGAACATATGTCACGACCCAAACCCGAGGATCATGACTGGTGCTAGAGAATGAGAATTCACATGAATCTGAAACCCCTAGCAAGCCTTAATATAAAATCCATAACAAATATAACCATAATTATGCCTCAGAATTAAAACTTTAAATAACATAAAGAAATATCCAAATCAATCATAACAAAATATTCTCATAAATAATTATTCCAATACAAAACCTCAGCCATTCTCAACATCAATTACTACAACAAGATGTACTACTACTGCAGCATCTAATAAAATACAAGAAAGATGATAGTTCAAAATTTACATAAGTCAGCCGGTGAGGAAAGGGTCCGGCGAAGAGGATAACTAATGGAGATCTGAAGTAAAGAGTCCTGAAAAAATAATTAAGGGGGGGTCAGACCTCACTGAGTGAATTATTATTATTATTATTATATATATACACGCAACCTAATGACATAGACATTCAAGTATCAGTATAATAATAATAATTATATATTTATATTTATTTATTTTTATATATGCATTTCATACAGATGCTCGAAATCACATTTCACGTCAAAACAATTAAATACAGAAAGATTTAGGTGGAGGATCGGAGCAGAACCCTAAAATGTCCGTAACCTCAATCACTGTATCTCACTAGCCAACAGGCTTTCTTAAATTCCAAAAATATTTCTCTTATCCAGTTTGACAGTAGACCAGCCCCGAGACCCTTGGTCAATCGAGCTACAGCAGTCTCACTGTCGGCATGACTTGCCCCGAGACCTCAGGTCCATCGAGCTTCCATAGTCACACCACTCTCACTCCACAATTCTCAATAATAAATTTTCCATATCACAAATCATATAATCTCACATCAATAAAATTTTATAGCCTAGCATCTAGCGTATTGTTACGCAACAATCCTAGTGTAGCCCACTAGGTAGCACGTTCTACGGCTATCCTCCCAAAACATTTATATTATAACTAATATGATGAAATTCACGTTAAAACATGACAACCTCCATTATTCACAATAAATATTCACAATTATATATATGAAAGCATATATATAAATATTAACAATAATAAATAACATTTAATGCAATATAGCATAATATAATTATGTTTATTTGAAATATGGATGTTGATAACATATTCGACATGCAATGCATACATATAATAATAATTCACAGGTGGAATGCGCTCCTCTATACCGACTTGACTGGCATTGTCCTGTAGGCCTCGGTCTCAGCGCAGCTATAAGAAAAATAATAACAAATAAATAATTAGGATTAAAATCCTAATAGTAAACATTCTAAATTTCTAGAGAAAACTCGATCTAAAACTCGACTCTAAAAAGACTAAAAAATAAACATAGATTCGATGTCACGTTTTACGAGAAATCTACAAAAAATTCGGTAGAGTCTCCTTTGTAAAACAGACGTCTCTCTACTAAAAATAGAGCCGATCCTGCACAAAAACACACTTCAAAATTCTTAGAGCTCAATTTCTCGGGTTGAGCCCCCGAACTACAATTCACGCTCAACTGAGAACCAACACAACAATATATATATATATATATATATATATATATATATATATATATATATATATATATAATATAAATTTTTTCAAATCACAAAATACCATAAAAATAATAAAGAAATTATTTTCCAAATAAATAATAATATAATTCTAACTTATAAATAATATTTATTAATAAAATCACTTAACGGCATAAAATTTCCATTTACAATTAAATTAGCATAAATTGTAAATAATAATTAAAATTCACTCCATAATATCATAAAAAAAATAATAAAAGACTCATTTAAGCTCAAAAATAATAATTAACTTTATTTTTCATATAATTCCCAAAATAGCTACTAAATAATTAATAATTGGAAAATAATTATAAATTTTTTTTCATACTTTTATATTTTAAAAACAATCTAAAACAGCATAATTAACAACAATTTTAATTAAAATTAAAAAATTTATTAATTTCCAACAATTTCTCAAAAATACATAATTAAACATAAACTTTAAAAATTCATATCTCGAAGTATATTCGTAATTTCACAAAACTTCCTTCATGAAGTTTAATCTACATAATATATAGAATTTATTAAAAATATAAATTTTTTTTCGGACCCGGGACTACTCGAACAGTAACGTGAAAAGTACTTGACGCCCGGAAAATTTGAAAAATTAAATAAAAATCACCATTAGTTAGATTACAACTTCACTAACATATAATCCCAAAGCAACTACATCTAAATAAATCGAATTCAAGCTTAATTTAACAAAATTACTAAAAATTAACTTAAAAACAATTACCCAAAATTGAGTACGTTC
>CATIWK010128506.1:0-20970 GCA_949634005.1 Mallotus japonicus
ATTATGATCCAATATCTTAGTATTGTAGGTAGGAATTTTAACATTAAATGAAATAATTTTATCCTGAAATCTCTAAATTTTAATATATACTAATTATTCATTTTTTAATTAGTGAATTTTAGCAACTCAAAGAAGAGCTTATCGTCCAAATCGAGCTACTAAAAAGGTTGAACAGAAATGGATTGTAGAGAAGTTTCCAAAATGGCTTTTGAATCAGGTGAGTTACAAGTAATTAATTAGGTGTAATTTTGGAAATCTTACCATTTCACTAATAATTTTATCATGTCATGTGCATAATATGCCAGGTGCCAAAAATGATGAATAATGATTGTTTGAATGAGTCAATAGTCATTGCAAGAGGGCCAAACAACATTGCACGATGATTTAGTAGGTTCATTGTAAATGGCTTTAAATACTATACAAAAAATCGAGATAGACTACGAAAGTTGCTAAATAGTGGAGTAGTTATGTATACTGATGGACAACCATATTATAGTGAGCTCACGGACATGTTTGAGCTAGATTACTACAAAAAAATTTAAGATTGTCATGTTTAAATATGATTGGGTTGATGTGAGGATACGAAGTGGGATTAAAAAAGATTCGAATGGGTGCACATTGGTTAACTTGATAAGGTTAGTACATATTGGAAGGTTCATGCAGGATGATCCATTTGTATTTTCATTTCAAGCAAAGCAAGTGTTTTTTGTGCAGGATCCCAAAAATAATAATTGGTCTCAAGTGATGTATACAAAAGCAAGAGATTTATATAATATAGGATTAGGACCACAATATGATGATGGTTATACTTAAACTAAATGTATGCCTCCTGATGCTAATACAACTATTATCTTAGATGATAGAAATAATTAGGTTAGAGAAGATATTGATGAATACACTGATAATTGAGATGTTGTTTTTGTGTCATTCAATTAATTTTGGTACAAGTATTATTTTGGGGCACAACTTGACATGCTCTTGTTTTTATAAAAGGTATTATTTTAGTGATTTTATACTTAATTTATTTGAAACAAGTTGTTCTATCATATAAAATGTTTATTTTTTAATTAAGTTACAACATGTGTAAGTGATGTTATATTTTTATCTTAAATGCAAAACATGATAATTTTTCTTTTGTAGGTTCATCATTATGGCAAGGAAACATTTAAGAGATGTTTTGATTAGCAAAGGAACAAATGTTGTACAAAATGTTGAAGTTAACCAACATAACTCTGATGATGAGACTCAACCTCCAGATAGTCTATTAGATGGTATTGAAGCACAAAAAGATGAGCTAGAGAATAAAGTCTATGATGATGTTCAAAGGTACTATTATTTAATATTTAGATAATTCAAATATATATTTTATCTTTTTCTTGATATAAAGATAGATTCACAAGGCAATGTGCATAAAAAGTGTAGAGGTACACGTGCAAAGGATGTATGGACCAATTGAACAAAAGATTATTATCCAATACAATGATATGAGACAACCAATTAAAAAAAAAGTGGTTGAATTTTGGGTGGATGGCTTGGTACAGTTGCTTGAAAGAAGGAATTCTACTCAATAAAAAACTCAAGTTAGAAGGAAGTGCCTAAGGTGGAAAAGGATGATTTATGGAAATTGATTAAGGTAATATATCTTTTATATATTTTTTTTATATTCACCTTGTTGATCTAATTGTTCCCATTACTTGACATAATGTAATAATTCATGATTTAATTTAGAAATATTTTGAGATTCCAAATAATGTTGATGTCAAGAGTTGGGTGCTACAATCAATTTCCCAAAAAAATAAAAAATAAAAAAAAATAGAAGGACCATAAGTTTGAATTGAAGTCCAAAAATTTAATTCTTGGAAAGTCAATGGAAGATATTATAAACTCACCACAAGTTGGAGTATTGTCGAATCAATGGAAGAAACTTGTGCAATATTGATATTCAGAAAGTCACATGTAATAATTAATTCAATATTAGTATTACATAATATTATTTTCATATCAATATGGTTATATTTAATCTCATCTTTTGCAGAAACTCTTAGAAAATGGGAGAGCAACAAGGGCTCATCATGAAACTTCTTACACTTTTGGTTTAAAGAGTTTTGCAAGAACAAGAGATGAATATGTGTAGTTCACATTATATTTTTTTCTGCTTATAAATCGCATATAGTGAATATAATAAATATATATTGTATTGATAATTAACTTTGTGTGGATTATTATTATGGCAGCAAGTAGAGCATGGAAAACAACCCAGTCGTCTTAAGTTCTTCTCCATAACACATAAAAGAAAAGATGGAACTTTTCTTAACACAGAAGTGCAACAAATTATGGTAACGATATTTTTTTTTACCTTTTGAACAAGTAGGTTGATATCATATTGGTAGTTACCATAACTAGAAAAAGAGAGCTTATTAATTAATGATGTATTAATAGGGTGGAGTACTTCATTGGAAAAACTCATTATGTGGCCATCGAACTTTCATGGTTTGTTTCATTGAGCCCCTATACATTTATTGTGTTTTGAAAGACCCTTAAACATTAATTTAATACACATTGAACCCTTAAACATTTATTTGATACAACATTGAACCCTTAAACATTTATTTGATACAACATCGAATCCTTAAACATCAATTCTTTTTTTTTTTGTTAAAAAAGTTTCAATGTTGTATCAAATAAATGTTTAAGGATCTTTTAAAACATAATAAATATATAGGGGCTCAAGGAAATAAACCATATAAGTTTGAGGACCTATTAATGGGTTTTTCCTACTTCATTTACATAAGATGCTTCTTTCTACATGGCTGCCTATTGGTTCTATACAATTCCCCATCATTATTTGGAATACTTTATGATAGTTTCATGCATTTATATATTATATTTGACATGATTGATCATTCCACATTATTTTTAAGTCACTTGTAAATTTATTTGTATACTTTATTTATTTTATTAGTAGTTTAATTTTTTGTCACTCATTAATTAATTTTGCTTAATAATAGGAGACAACGACAAATAGAATTACAAAACATATTTTAACTTTTGGCATAATGATAAAGATACTATTGAGGATGAAGTGTTCTCTGAAGTGTTAGGACAAGACCAATATGCTAGAGTTAAAAGGTTATGGATTGGCAGTAACACCAACAAGGTTAGGTGGACAAAAAATTCAGCCAAGAAAGATAAGGCAAACTGGAATGGAGAATATGCAAAAGGAACTTGTTGACATGCATGAATTTTATGAAATAAAAATGGAGAAAATAAAAAATAAGTATGAATGTAAAATGGTTAAAATGAAAGAGGATAACGAACAAAAATTGAATAATTTGAAAGAAGATTATAAAGGGAAGATGGCTAGTTTGTAGAATGATTTGGAGGTTTTAGAAGAGATTTCTTACAATTTAAAAAGTTCGTATCTAAGGTTTGGCTTTAACTTATTTTGAATAATCATGTTTCTTTATTTTCACTAAAAATAAATCAAATGTCTTTATTTTTTTTTATAAAAATGTTGTAATCCTTTAATTTTTAAATGTCTATTTTTGCAGAATTAACCAAAATTTTCAGAGTTTCAAGATTCATAAGCTTGAAGATATTTTGGAATGTTCACCTATATTGTGTAAGAATTTTATCAAAAATTAATTTTAAACTTATGTTTGACTTTTTTATTTATGCTTATTATATGACATGGTATTATTTTCTTTTATTTATACATTTATATATTTATATTAATTGTTTTAATTATTTATAGTTTACGTTAGAAATGAAGCATCAAGTGAAAATTGGTGAAGACTCTTAATTTTATTTTATATATGTTACATTAGAACATAAGACATTATGAAATGATTGAATTTATCAAATTCTATTTTGTGATACAATTGAATTTGTGACAATTTCTTGTTATTTATTTATAAATATAAATATCTGATGAATTTCTTCAATTTGTGTTCTCTAGATATAATTAAGTGTGATATATGTATGTGGGTGTATGGGTGTGTTTGTGTATATATATATAATTGAAATTTATTTTTTTGCTAATCAAAATTGAGAATATGAAAACAAGCTATGATACATTTTTAGTGACACTTTTTGTTAAAAAATTTTCAATTTAGAGATGCTAAGTGAAGCGTTATTAAAGCGGGACACTAATTTAATTATGTGTCTTCAAATACAGATACTAGTTCAATAATTATGTCGTCATTTTAGGGACGCGATGGTCTTTTAGTGTCGTAAAATCTTTTGTAAATTTATTTTTAAATTTTAAATAAGCCAAAATTTAAAATAATGTCGTTAAATTAATTTACGACATTTTACATAAAAGTGTTGCTAACTATACTAACACTTAAACATAAAAGCATCGTTAAATTTATGTTACTGACGCAAGAGAGTTTAAGTTGTAAATTTTGGCCTTTACGGCTCATTTAACAACAAGAGATGACACTTTTGCATGTGTCGGTAAAATTTTAGCGTCCCCAAGTTTGTTTATTAATGTCGTTAATGATCCTTTTTGTTGTAGTGTTTAAGTCACTAAATTAAAACAAACCAAAATCTAAATTTTAAACTGTAAATAAATTCAAAATTAAGAGCTATCATAATGGTTATTATAATCATGCCACATCTGATTAACAATTAACTCTCTAATAGCGTTGATTAGACTATTCTGAGATATGTCCATTTGAACACCTTCTTGCACTACATCAAGACTATTTTCTTCATGAATTTGTAATCATTCTCTTCTATATAATGTAAAAAGTATGTTATCTTCTCTTCTAATAAAATTATGTAAAGTGCAACATGATATGAGAATCAATTTTTGACAGTGCAATAAATAGCTTGGTATTGATTTTAAAATAGGAAATCTTGCCTTTAACACTCTAAAAGCCCACTTTATCACATTGCGCAATGATGAATGTTTGAGGTTAAACAATTAATAATTCCTTCTAATTCTTCAATGTCCATGAAAATCATTCAAATGATATTTTTCACCATAATAAGGAGGTAAAAATCTAGATATATTGGATAGCCAACTTCTACAATGTAACAATAATTTGAAAATAAAAAATGAAATCCATGTCCTTGTCTAGTTAGTGCATCAAGAAATACTTAAGCAGTCCCTTCCCATCCAATATACACAAATGTGAACATCATATAATGAGAACATACTGCCATGACATTTTAGGTGACTAGTGTTGCTTTTCTTCTACATAATTATTTTCCTAGAAGTTGGAGCCTAAGCTACAACATGAGTGCCATCAATAACACCTATACATTTATGTAAAAAAATATATATATTATAAATAGAAAACACATTTTATTTACACATTAAATTATTTAGTTAGACAACTATTTAACATATATGAAAATAAAGAAACCATTTTGGATTGTTTTGAATCTTAGGTTGTACTTCACCTATAGTTACTGGTTTATCAAATTGACTTCTAAAGTTGTCAATGCTTTTACAATCTTTTTAAAACCAATCATGCACTGTAGTAGTTGAATGTCAGAATCACATCACTACAATTCTTTGTCTTGTGCCATGATAAAAAATTGCTAAGGTCATTGCCACACCTTCTTCAACACTTACAATATTAGCATTACATAACAAATTCATCTTTAACCTGTCACATAAATTCTCAAATACATGCAGTTTCATACAAAAACCTTCATAACATCTATTAGGATTTTCCACTAATATCTCGAGGATGTATTCTTTTCCAGATAGCATAGATGTCCTACAAAGAATATTTTCTATGAAAAAAATTTTACTAGCCATTATGTATCTTACCATTAGCAAATCTCACATATCATTGTCAACACTATCATCGTCGCTTGAATTAGAATCGAAGATTGATAAATTTAACGTAGAATTATTTGATAAATATTCCACCATTTTTACCTACAGAATGATATTCAACATTATCATCAATAAAATAAATATTCCAACATTTTATCTACAAAATGATATTCAAATTATTATAAATATATACAAGAAAGTTTAAAAAATAAAATTAAAAATTCAATAAAATAAATAAATAATGAAATTAAAAATTCAAATTATAAATAAAATTTAACTATTTAATTAAAAAATTTGATAAGTCAATAGTCATAAAATATAAAGTCATGAAATTAACACCATGTAAACAAAATTAGAGAAATACACGCATGACTCAAAAAAATAAAAAAAATTATCCTACACTATTTAGTCATACCCTCTTTCTATCATTGGGCATCCTTATAAATATTTTTCACCAGTTTACATCTTTGAATTTTTCAAGTGCTTTGATATATGTAGCATTAGATACATTTTCCATTGCTTCTAAATCATCTATGCATGAATCAATTGAATAGGAGTTAGTTTGTGCAGTTGTTGCAATGTTGCATTCAACTTTGTATTTTTCAGCTTTTGCTAAATCTCTCTCTTTCCAAGCATTCAAAGAAGATGCTCACATCTCTAAACATGAGTCTACTTTTTCAAATTTTAATTTTTTAACTCGTATACATCCAAGTATAAAAATCATCCGCAGCATGCTTTCCTTTGGATTTTTAGCTCTCTATGACATGAACACCTTTATTAAGAAATTCGTCTTCATTTAAGCGCTCATCATCTGAATAGCAGGCAATTAAGTGGAAGCATGATGTAAATGCCTAGTAGCAGTAGATTTATTAAAAATTTGACACTTTTCTTAAATATTTTAAACATCTTGTTCTTCTATAATTAAATGCATTATAACCAAGTTAATTGACCATATACAATAATTACATTGTATACATCTAAATGTAATAGTTATAAATTATTGGCATAATACATTCATGGCCCCCTATACTTATCACTTTTTATCAATTTGACACCTTAACTTGTAGTTTTGCCATTTTAACACTTGAACATGCCAAAAATGTAATTTTGAAACCACTATTAATACACGTGGCATGGACTAGCAAATTAACATATGCCACATCTCAAGGGTTTGACAGACCAAAAATTGCAAGTAGAGGTGTCAAACTGACAAAAATTAATAAGTATAGGGGTGGTAGATGCATTATGTCATCAGATTAGTGCATACTAGTGCATTTTATGCAAATTTGAGTGTTGAAATGACAAAATTGTAAGTTGAGGTGTCAAACTGACAAATTATGGCAAGTACAAGGGGCCGTAAATGTATTATGCCTTTTGTCTGGTTAAACATTTGTCAAACCCCTTTTATCTGGTTCAACATTTGTCAAACATCTTCTGCAGTAAATACAGTTTTTGAACTTGAATCATAAGTAACACTTATGTGCTCTAATAGTTTAAAGAAGCATCTATGTTTGGCTCGGAGCCTATTGTACTTTCATTTTAGTCTCTCAATTCCATATTTTTCCCTAGTTACCAAAAATAATTCATTCATCATCCATTTCTAGCAAATCACTAGGTTTAAAAATAGGTGTACCACTCGGATCTTTTTTAACTCGTTCATATGAATTGATAAAACTACATGCTCATTATTTTCAGACTAATCTTTGGCATCTTCACTATTTCCATTCTTTCCCCTTATCTATATACGTCAATGTAAAAAAATTATATTAAAGTAATAAAAATATGATAATCAAAATAGTAAATAATAATTTGAAAGTCAACATGACACAATACGTATATATTATATATAAATACTGGGATGCCCTTACTAGAAGTTCAAAAACCCTCAAAGGTTCAATCATCAAGACCATATAACAAATAAAATAAAGTCAAAGGTCGTTGAGATATAAAAATGGAAAAATAAAGTTGACATCTTTCATGTTGTCAAATAATAAGAATGAATATAAATGCTCTCAAAATGAAAAATAAGTTTTATAATTTATAATAATAAGAGCTTAAATAAAATTAAAAATCATTTATCATTTGTACAACACTAGCCATTCAGAAATTTGCCTAATGCTAAAGTCATTTGGTGTTCCATAGTTAGAATTTTATGTATAATTAGAAAAACCTAATGACTAAAATCACATGCATAGTTATAGAATGGTAGAATGGCTTCCAATCAAGAAAGAGTTGAACTTGACGCTAGAGTTAAGCAAGGAGAGACTATTGTCCTTGGTGGAAATGTTGGCAAGAGCCTTGAAGCCTAAGAACACCTTGCTGAAGGTGCATACATGGCTTATGTCGATTTGTACTATTCAGTCAATGTTCTCATTTCTTAAAACTTTAATCTACATTTTTTTTTCATGTGTGGTGGTGACAAGGAGGAGCCGTGGTGGCAGGCAAGGAAGGAACTTGTCTGCTACACATTTTAATTCCTAAATTCAACATTGCAATATAGTGCTTTAAAAAAGCTGTCAACATTCAGTCTTCATACCTCTGCACTCAATAAAATATAGAACCATCTAAAAAGTTGTAGCTTTGCACTACACATCAATGCATGATTTAAGTTTCTACTTGAATGCAATATATAACTTATCTACCATAGGCTAAACACACATCTTTGCTTGGTAGTTATAGTAAGCCGAGGCAACAGAACTTACCCAAACAGAGGTAAAAAGAATTAAGGTCGATGAACATAACAAAAGCAAAAAGTTTCTTGTAGATTTTGAAGTGAATGTAAAATTATATTATACTTTTTTGTTGATGAACATAACAAAGCAAAAGCATGTTGACAACCGAAAAATAAAATCCAAAACTGCATATGACAATTGAAAACTAAAGCAACAAGGCAAAAATAAAATCGAAATCATATGATTATATGTCTTTATCCACATAACAATCGAAAACTAAAGCAACAAGGCAAAAGATAAGATCACTTAGGTAAAAGGTAACTCAATTCTTGACAATCCTTGCTTGCAAAGGGTAGCCGAAGGAGAAATAGATTAAAAACCAGGGAGAGGGTGGAAAGGAATAGGAAGAAGTGAAATAGGTAGAGAAAAAGACACGTTATATTAAATGAAAAACAAGGAAAACACTAATATTAAATGGAAAACATCCTTTTATTAGTTTTCAAATACCAGTTATGATTGGAAAATTTTTAAAAATAGTTTTCTAGTTTCTTAGATTAAGAAAACATAATAATTAAATAATAAATTTTATTTTCTAGTTTTATTGGAAATATTTTTTGCTTACAGACCTTATTTTCCAAAATTAAACAGGAACAGCCACATAGCTTTCCATTATCTAGTGCCAGTCACATATCTTACATTTAAGTTGTGACATTAAATTTTAAGTATAATAAAAATTATATATTAAAAACCAGGGAGAGGGTGGAAAGGAATAGGAAGAAGTGAAATAGGTATAGAAAAAGACACGTTATATTAAATGAAAAACAAGGAAAACACTAATCTTAAATGGAAAACATCCTTTTATTAGTTTTCAAATACTAATTATGATTTGGAAAATTTTAAAAATAGTTTTCTAGTTTCTTAGATTAAGAAAACATAATAATTAAACAATAAATTTTATTTTCTAGTTTTATTGAAAATATTTTCTGCTTACAAACCTTATTTTCCAAAATTAAACAAGAAGAACCGCATAGCTTTCCTATTCTCTAGTGTCAGTCACATATCTTACATTTAAGTTGTGACATTAAATTTTAAGTATAATAAAAATTATATATTAATGATGAAAATATATAATTTTTGCATAAATTAGTATTAAATAAAAAATTTATGTTAAATAAATATAATTTAAGGGAAATTCTAGGATTACTTACTTTTATTTTACTTTATTTTATTCACCATTGGATGAAAATATATTTTCTCATCCAATGGTGGTTATTAACAAAGTACCTTTTACTTTGTAAAAATCAAAGTAACCCTAGAATGCACCATAATTTAATTTAAGTTATTAAATATTAATTAAATATAATTTTAATTATAATTTATAAATTGATTCGTGATTAAATTTATATAATATTAAATAAATATAATCTATATTATTTCTCAAAAAAAAAAAGCCTATGTATCCAAAACTACGTAGTTTTGAAATAAAACTACGCAGTTTTGATTTGTGATGAATATAAACGTTACTCTTCACAACCCTAAACTGCACCAAGTCACCAACAATTTAGGTCTTTCTTTCCATCTTCTCCTTCGTCTCTTTATCTTTATTTTTTATTTTTTCTTTCTTTCATCTTCGAAACCAAAACTACTTCCAGCCACCACCTTGCTGTCTTTTTCTTTCTCTAGCTGTTGTCTCGGCCACAGTCACTTTGCTGTTTACCACCTCGCCGGCATCTTTCTTTTCCTTCAGCCACCACCGCACCGTAGGTAGATATACCAAGAGCAACCGCTGCTGTCTTCGTTAGCAACATGCATATCGAAGTTTGTTATCGTGAGAAATTTTAATTTTTTTGGGTAATTGGCTGACAGCTTTTTCAGAGATGTCAAGTCGGCCTGAATTGCTAGCACCGCCTGAGATATTCTATGGTGATTCTGAAGCTCGAAAATACACTTCTTCTTCTCGAATTATCGAAATTCAGGTTTGTTTTTCTTAATCTTATTTTCTTTTATTTACTCTGCAGTTAGTTTTATGAAAGAAATTAAATCACGCCAAAGGTGACATCATGAGTTTGCAGGAATTCAATTTAGGTCTATTAGCTTTGTTTTAATTCTTCTATTTCATTCATGTGATGGATGTTTTATTGTGTATTTGTTGGTAGGCTAAGCTAACAGAGAGAGCAATAGAGCTTCTTGCCTTGCCGGAAGATGGAGTCCCTAGATTACTCCTTGACATTGGTATGATTCTATTGAGTTTTTACATTCGCGTATTTGCGTGTCTCTATATGTATATATATATGGGTGTTCAATAATTTGAGGTTTTGATATGCTTACAATACAATGTTGTGAATGCTGGCGAACACACTTATAGATTGATTTAATAAAACTCATTTTTTAATCAAATGGCATGAAGGAGTTGCTCATGGTAACTGCTGACAAATTTTCAAAATTTTCAGAAAAAATGCTCCTTTTCATTTTCTTTGCAGCTGATAAGGTCCTAATATAAGATCCTTATATTGTTGCACGGTTGTTTTTGAGGAGTGGATCATCTTTTTAATTTTTCTGGATGTGGTTTATCTATTTAGAATTTTAGTTTGAGTTTTTGATCCTTGAACATCTGATACAATTTTCTTTTTCCTTAGGGCTTAAATAAATTTTGGTTCTAAAAATTATTGAATGTTTTTCTATTAACCTTGGCTGTTTTTGGATTTTCTAGGTTGTGGATCAGGACTTAGTGGAGAGTCACTAACTGAACATGGGCACCAATGGATTGGTTTAGACATTTCACAGTCGATGCTTAGTATGTTTTGCAGAGTTTGGTTGATTTGTCAACATTCTAATGTTTCCTTTTCCATGTAAGATTTATGACATTAATATTTGTCAAAACTAGATATTGCACTGGAGCGGGAGGTTGAGGGTGATCTCTTACTTGGTGATATGGGCCAGGTGTGTATCTTAAGTACATTTTAAATTTTTTTTTTTATTTGTGATACTATCAAGACTTTTTGTGCAATTGGTGCTTACAAGATAAAGTTTGGAGTAAGAAATGTGCATGTTTCTTCAAAAGGACTCACATGTTTTCTTGCATGTTAGAACTTTTTTCTTTTAACATTTATGATATACATGAAAGCTAACTGTTTTTACTCTTGGATTATGTCCTCTACTTAGTATATTTTCTTGTACCTCCAATGAATTGTGGTTATCTCAAATATAATCTTCTAAACAAGAAATGCATGACACCAAGTATACTTAGTCATTAATATCTAGCAACATTTTTATTTGTGTGAAGAGATCAAATTTCGGTTTCTAAATATCACACGTTAAGTCGGTGTCTTAAGTCATACAATCTAATTTGACCACTGCATAGCATGTAGACATTTTCTCAACCCTGACTGATTGCACCTTTTTTTTTAAAAAAAATGATTGATAGTTTTTTTGGGTGATAATTTGTTGGAATTATGTTTCAGGGCTTAGGTCTTCGTCCTGGAGTTATCGATGGTGCAATTAGTATTTCTGCTGTTCAGGTTGGTCTCACACATGCACTTATAGCATGAATGGTTATTGTGTTAGAATTTCTTAAAGTATTCCATGGGATTTTCCTGAATTTGCACAGCTGTGTTGCTGTGACAGTATGCACATTTTCGTTCAGTGAAGCTTCTGCAGTAAATAAGTTTGTGTAGAGAGTACTCATTTTAATGCCTTGGGCTCCATTGCTTTCTTCAAGCTAGCTATAGTCTATCTTATTTAGTCCCTCGATCAGTTTCATAATTTGCCTTTGTTCAGTTCAGTCATGTACCATTGTCTGATGTGGGTGCAAAACCAGATTTCTGATTCATTTGTGTGCAGGAGATATTCCATTAACTTGAAGTGTCTAGAATTAGTATAATTCTGTAAAACTTTATCAGCATTCACGTGGTTTACAGGTGGTTAATTGTCCAACTATATGATGCTGTATTCAGTGGCTTGCTTTCTTTATCTTATCAATTTATTTCATTTGACATGGCAGTGGTTATGCAATGCTGACAAGTCCTCCCATGAACCAAAACTAAGATTAAAGTATGTCTAGATTTCTCTTGTTTATGTAATCCATTATGTATGACATTCAAAATCTGCATATAATTCATAGAATTGGAGTATTTTTGAACAAGTGGTGCAAAATCTGTTTTGTTGTTAACTCTTCTGTCAATTTTATGTTAGGGCTTTCTTTGGATCACTATATAGATGTCTTGCAAGGGGAGCAAGAGCAGTGTTTCAAGTGTATCCTGAAAATCTAGCCCAGCGTGAGTTGATTTTGAGATCTGCAATGCATGCTGGATTTGCTGGTGGCGTGGTTGTTGACTATCCACACAGGTATCTTAAGGCACATAATAAAATCTCTAAATGAGCTTTTCATCTAATTATTGGGAAAATTGATTGCTAGTTTAAAAGTACTTTTTCAAATGCTAGAGGTCCTTGATTTCCTTGTATCTTGTTTTTGACATCTTAGTTAACCATCTAAATTGTGTTCCTTACATCATCCTGCTGATTCTGTTCTTGCTTTAACTTGAGCAATAGCCAAATATGGTTACAACTTTAAGAGTTTACTTTAATTTGGTGCGATCAAGTAAATTGAAGCTTTCAGTTAATGAGCACCACCAGAAATTGCTAAAAGGAAAGAGGTTTGCTCATGGATTTCTTTGATATTGTGATGCCGTGAATTTAGGGATTTGATTGTAATTCTTAAGTAATATTGACCTAGATAATGTAGCATTCAAAATTAAACTACTTCTACATTAATATATTATAGAAAACATATATATATATATATATATTTTTTCGTTTTGAATTTTTCATATTTTGTTGCCTGTATAATAGCACATGTGCAATTCTAAAAATTGCTTTCCATTCTGGCATAAATGAACTTTTCTCCTACAAAGTGATTATAAAAAAGCCTATTGAGTATCCGTACCATACTTCACTTCAAAACTAGGAACCTTTTAACTTTGTTCAAAGGCACAAGTGCCTTGCACATCAAATAAAACATTATGAAATTTCTGTTTCAAATAATGAAGATATATTTTGAACCCTGCATTTAGTTTAATGTAGAGAGAGGCAGCCTTCAAGAACTCACATGGCAACTCATCTTATCTGTACAATCAGCTTGCACCACAACTCAATATGTAGATATCTCATGCATCAAATTAAGAATTCAGATATCCAGGTTAGAACTCCGTGTCACCACCATCCTGATGGATGCATTGTTAACGAACACTACAAACTCTAGCCTGTGAAGTGGATGACAGGCGAACCTCCCTACTCCATCTCCATGAGTTATTCTTCTAGCTGTAGACCTTATTTTGCTGACGAATTTTGAACTTGCCAAAAATAATAAGGTTGTGACGAACTTGAAGTCACTGGAACTGAGATCATACATAAATCTTCTAGCACTTGTTGCATAAATTCAGTGTCAATTAGGCATTTGTCTCTGCACTTGGAGACAGAGCCATTTAATGATAAATTTTGAACAAATCACACTGTAATGTACGCCTATTTTTAAGCAGTCTTTTTTTTTTTTTTTTTTAAATGTTTTCCATCGAAGTGATTTTAGTCATTATGAATACAAGTCCAGAAGCAATAATAAATAGACCCTCTATCAACTTAGCTCAAGCTAAACTCCTTAAACAGGAGGGATAATAAATGTGTTCGATTACATTTCATTTGCATGGGTTGGATAAGAGGAATAATTGATGGTTGGTCAGACATGCATGCATAAACTTTTGTGCAAATGAAAATCTGTCATCAAATCAAAGAACAGATTTTTCGGCAGTTGAATTGTTTGGTTGATACAATTAGATTCTCACTGAATCATTATCTTAACTGGAAAAGGGAAGTGTTGAGTGTAGTTATTTGATTTTTCTGACCTATTATCACGTGGTTTACATTTGGATCTTCTACAATTCATTTAGAGCATAAAGCTTGTTACTGTTCTGAATTGATGAATCTGACCTTTTACATATTCCTTTTGTAAAGAAAATGAAGAGCATAAAATCAGATGGCCATGAATTACCTTATAATCTGAATCTCTGAGATTGCAATCATTGACTAGAATCTATATATCTATAAAGGAGGACACAGATTTCACTGTTTCACTGTTCATCAACAGTGAAATCCGTGGCATTTTAAAAATTTTCAAAATTGGCATTGACTTAAACGGCGTCGTTTATTCTTTGCATTAGGAGACAAACTGCGTGCTATGCGGATTGGTGTATGTTCACAGTAGTTTGACTCGACTTTTCTGTTGAATTCCAAAAAAGTCCTATGGATTTGCTCCAAAATGGCACTGTGTCAGCAGTGTTTTGAGTTCTTTTTTTTTGTCATTTTAGCTCATCGTTATTCCCAATGTATGACGCATGTGCAGATGCATGTTCCATGCTTTTTTCAATTACCAAATATATGAATAATGATTTTCAATTTGAATTTGGCATTGTGGGTTTGTTTTGATAGCAAGTCCAGTAAAAGGTGCAAAAGAATGGCTATAAGGTCAAAATTTATAAGAAAATTTTATCAATTCCAGTTCTTAAGTATATTACATTTAATATTTAATTATTTTTATTTGTTAAATGTAAAATATTAGAAATACATATATATATATATATCATTCATTCAATATCAATAAAAATTCGTAAATTTACTCATTACATTTTTATAAGTTTTATTAATTCTGGATAATGTACATTTAATTAATTAATAAAGAAACTAATATATAAAAAAAGGATGAACATATCCTAACAACTTTTGTTGTGAATATTTTTCTAGCAGGTAGTTGTGTGTTTATAACCTCTGTTGGACTTTGAGGATAGGGTCAAAACAGCTCTAAGAATAATTTACTTGCACCAAAATCTATTATAATTACATGAACAATATATTGTTAATTGGTAATTCTATTGTAATTTTGTTGTTTATTGTAGATGGTTGTAGTGTTTGAAATATCATAATTTATTAACATTTTTTTTTAATTGGTAATTGTATGTGATTTTTAATTAATACACTTTGTTGTTTAGTGTGATTGTTAATTCAATTATTTAGTTGTTTCATATAGTGTGAATGTTAAAGTCGATTTGTTTTCAGAAAAATCACATGTCAAAAAAACTTGCTCAAGATTTTTTTCTTTTAACTGAATGAAGTATGATAATTTTTAAGATACTATCACATTTTTAAATTTTTTTAGGACCGATGAACCATACAAATGATTTTGTATTATGCTCTATTAGATTGTGTTTATTGGTAGTTGTGCAGATAAATTTATTGGTTTTTTCTTTATTTTGATTTGCAATTAAAAAAAATTGAATTTTATAATTAATACTTGAACTATTAAATTTTTATGTGTAAACCGTTGTGTTTTGATGTCCCGCTGCAAAGCGCGCGCGGGTAACTTTTCTAGTTGTTATATAAACCACAACTTGTAGAATGTTGGTTGTAATTTAAAAATACTAATTTTTAAGCTTAATTTGCAATTCTGACCTGCCATGTTTAAAATCTCAAAGTGTAGGTTCGGATTCTCTAGAATTTATTACTCCAGGGAATTCATATGAAAATTGATGAATTTTGCTTTTTGCTCACTTTCACAAAATTGACAAAAGTGGCTTTGTTAAACTGAAGAATCGCCTTTCTCTGTGTTGGAATCGGTTCCAAACATAGTGTAATTGAATTATGAAAGTTGATTTGTAGCATATCATGTTTTCATGGTTCATTTTGAAGAGAAAACTGCTTTTAGTTGGGTAACCACTGATCAGTCAATTATTATTTCATTCCAGTACCAAGAGCAGAAAAGAATACCTGGTTCTCACTTGCGGACCACCATCCCTAACTACAGCAATTCCCAAAGGAAAGGGCGAAGATGGTGAAAGTTGCTCTGACGAAGAAATTAGTGAAGATGGAGAAAATCAGACAGTAAGTTGTTTGCTTCTACTGAATTCTCTAACTGTTGCGCTTCAATGTTCAGGGAGTTTATAAACTACTAATTATTATATATTCATATGCCTACATCAGGTTCGCTTTTCAGACAGGCACAGACCTAGGAAGAAACAGAAAGTAAACAAGAAAGGGAAGGGCAGAGAATGGGTGCTGAGGAAAAAGGAGCAAATGAGAAGTAAAGGAAACATTGTGCCACCTGACACAAGATACACTGCTCGAAAACGGAAGGCCCGATTTTGATATCTTTGTATTATCTTTGTGTGCACTTCAATTTGCATTTCCTTTTTTACTTGCTACTTGGTCAAAACCATAGCAGAGCTGACTTAAAGTAAGGTGGACAGCAGACACGGAGCATTTTTTTCAGTTGCATGAACGTGAAGTCGGGCAGTAAGGATGATCATTCTAGATTAATCCTACAAGTACTGTGCTTGCGCTTGTTTAGTCTAGGTGTCTTGTACTTTTGGAGAATTTCGGTATGGTAAAATGCCCGAAAGTTTTGTTTCCCATTATTTTGTTTGCATGTAAAATTATTATTTTCTACAGCAATATTTATTTCAAATGCAAGCTGCTGAGTTTGAGATTTATTTCAAGTAGTAACTCAACCTTTGGTCACTAAGCTTTTTGGGTAGTTCAAGCGTAAACTTGACTTAGCAGTGAGTTTCGATTACTTCTATAGCCGCTCCATGCTTAACCGCTTAACTTGACCTAACCTTGAGTGTAAGTCACTTGGATTTTTTTTTTTTATATTTATTAAACGCTTTGCTATGTGTGGTAAAAAACTGTTAATTTATCTTGAATATTAGCTATAAGATTGATAATCATTTCCCAAAGAGTGGTTGCATTAGTTTCAAGGATTATAGAAGAATGGCTAGCAGTTAAAAGCTACTTCTCGCAAGGCTGGATCTTCACCTACAAGAGCTGAATAGCCTGAATTAAAGCCCATTTCCCCCCTTGGTTTACCATCAATAAATTAACATAAGCAATTCATGTTCACTCTGACCATAGAAGTACGACAATTATATTTGAGTATATTGTCTAAAGGCACATAGCGCTGTAAACAAGTTGAAGTGCTTGACTCGATAAAAATTCGTTTGATCTCGTATGTTGAAACTTGTTTAATACATAATTCCAGATCAAGTTACGCAAAACTTGATTCATGAAGCTCATGAAAAAAATCGAATAAAGGCTTTTATGTGTCATTTTTATTTTTTTTTTAATTTTAATACTTCTCTCTTTTAAAAATATTTCATGTATTACTTTTTAAATTACAACCGTAATTAATCAATAGAAAATAAAAATTTAATCAAATTATTTTAATTATTTTTGTTAAATTTTATTAAAATTTATCACTATAAATAAACTTTTGTTAATATTTTTAACATTAATTTTCTATTTTTATAATTATACATCAATTTTAGATTTTTTATTTTAGTGCTTCATTTTACGAAAAAATTCTATGTACTATTTTTTTTAAATTGTAATAATAATGAAACATTAAAAAATATTAATTATCTTTAATTATCTTTTATTAAATTTTAACAAACTTTGTCACTATAAATAAATTTTTATCTTGATTTTAATATTTTCAAAATTGAAAATATTTCTCTTTTTTAGTAATTATAAATCACTAAATTAGTACTTTTCTTTTTCAAAAAAGTTATCTACAATTTTTATAATTATTATCATAATTAATTATTAAATGATTTAAAATTAAGTAAACTAATTTTAATTATTTTTAATAAACTTTAATAAAATTTTTCATTGTAAATTAAGTCATTTATTATTTCTCACATTTTTAACATAATTGTTTCTCTTTTTCCACTTATTATATATCGCCTTTTCAATATTTTTCTTTTTAATATTTTTAATTTTGGTACTTATTTTTTCGAAAAAGGTTAGTACACTATTTTTTATAACTGCAATTAACCATTAGATAATAAAAATTAATTAAATCAAATTTAGTTACATTAATTAAACTTTTAATAAATTTGTCACAATAAATTATTTTTTTTAAATATTGTTAATATTACTGTTTTCTTTTTTGTGTAATTATACTTTAGCTTTTCAACAATTTTTAGTTTTAGTATTTCTTTTTTTTTTAAAAAAAATTCTCTACACTACTTTTAAATTATGATGCTAATTAATTATTTAAATAATAAAATTAATTGAATTAATTATAATGAATTTTTTATTAAACTTAAATAAATTTTCTAAAACTATGCTATTTATTTAATCTGTATTAGTTAAAAAAAAATTCAACTAATTAGAATATGAAATATATCTATATCTAACTGTAGGCGGCAGGGTTCAGCGCATGGCCAAATGTTGGCGACCACGGCATTGTGTGGGCTCAAGGCCGACTAGGAAATACGAGATAGGTCTAACAAGCCTATTCGGAGATGGAGTTACCACCCGGATAAAAGCCGAGATACACTTGTACAGCAACTGGATTCCACAGAGGTTCCCAGAAGCCGTCATCAGAGAACTAGTTCGGAAACTGGGTATGGACTTTTGAATGTCCACCCGACCTTGCGGCCGGCCTCCGTTTATGTTTTGTGATTTATTACCCTTAATTATTCAATGATTTCCTTATTACCATGCGAATATTGATTTCCTTCAAATCAATTGCCAAGTTTTATATTTAAGTTCAAGTTTGCACATTAATCCCATTTCATGCAATTAGTCCCGACATTCGACAAGAATCAGAATTTACAACCATACATTCCGAATAAATGAGGAGGAGGATTAAGGATTGCAACACTTTACTTCGAATAGAAAGAAATAAACAGGAAATATACTAAAAATAAACTGTAATATACAAATAATATAAAGGAAATAAACCAGAAATATACGGAAAGTAAACTGTCATAAAACCTCTCAACTCCCCTTAATTAGAAAATCACTCCGGGTTTATGCAATAAACAAGATTTAATCTCCCAAAACACAAAAAATCAATTCTAAAGATCATTGAATGCATTAGTGAATTACATTAAATGCAATTAAAAAAAGAAAGATGAACGCATAAACAATAACACTAAACAAGTATTGAAATAATCATTCATGGCAGATCAAGAGTGAACAAGGCCTAAACCTCCATGGAAATCATGCAGAGGATATAGCAAAAGGCTCGAAACAAGGGTATCCATCGCCCTGTTAGAGTGGCAATCGCCTCTGTCATGAGGCGACGCCTCTTCAATGAACAGGCACAGAGACTCTCAAAACAGCAAAATACTTCAGTCTCAAGCAAGCACGAATCAAGGTACATAAATGACACTTACAACTAAGCTTAAAACTTCAATGAATCACATTTAGTACATGGTATGACACACTACTTGAGTAACAAAATGCAAAATATATCAAGTAAAACCAAGACAAATCACATTCTATGTAAGCATGCAACACTATTAATGAAAAGTAGAAAGATTATTACTGAAATGTGAGCTTTTTCAAAGTGATTTGTCCTCAGAGATGAGTTTCAAGTGTTGAACTTTACTTCAATGAAAGATTTGCCCCTTCTCTTTCAAGGAAAATGACACTTTGGAGTTTGATTTCCTCTTCTTTTCCTCAATAACGTTTTTTCTTCCCTTGAGAGCTTTTCTTCTCTCTTCCAGCCTCCCTCCTTTCTCTTTTTTTTTTTTCCTAATGGTTTGTTGATTCCCTTCTCAATGGCCTCCCTCCTCTCTCTTAACCACACCCATGCTTGATGGGACACCCACTTTTCTCTTCCCATCATCACTTCTCTTCTGCCTAGGCCTCTTTTCCCTCAAAATTCAGCCATTCACTAGGGGTGTGCAAAAACCGAATCGGACCGAAAAATCGAACCGAACCGGTTCGGTTCGGTTTGTTTATTTAACATTTTTAGATTTTTTGAACTGAACCGAATCGACCGAATTTTTGGTTCGGTTCGGTTTTTATACTTAGAAAATTAGTTAACCGAATTAACCGAATTTTACTAATTTTTTTATTTTTTTAATTTTTAAATATTAGAATAATGTAATAAAAAATAAAAATAATTAATATTTTTTAAAATTTTGGTTATTTCGGTTAGGTTTTTATTTTGAAAATTTCAGTTATTTCAGTTCGGTTTATGATTTGGTTCGGTTAGATTTTAGTTTTTTGGTTCGATTAATTCGGTTTTTAGTCAAAAAAACCCCAAAACCGACCGAACCGACCGAATTCACACCTCTACCATTCACGTCCAAAAATACAGAGAGGTAAGGTGTGGTTCCCACTTGGTAGTTGCCACAGTCACTTCTACATTCAATGCAGAAGCAAATGGCCGTCACAGAGGCGTTGCCACTACGATGAGGCGATCGCCTCTGTGCCTACCTAGCTTAGAGGTGATCACCTCTGTGTAGAGGCATCGCCTCTTTGGCCCGGCTCTGTATTAGGCCTGATGGGCCGGGGCTAGACGAGCTATTTTGGATGAGTTTTAAATCTGGTTTGGGCCTCTAAACTCCTAAGTCCATTCCTTTGAAAGGTTTAGGCTCTTCTCTTGCACTCAAGCTTTGCGGTTCTCATCATCGGGCTTGATTGCAGACCGGCTAAACCAAG
>CATIWK010128538.1:0-10454 GCA_949634005.1 Mallotus japonicus
CAAGGTTGGCGTATGATGTCAGCTCCAAATTCCCTCATGGCTCGTGTTTTCAAAGCCCATTACTTCCCAAAGAGCAATTTTCTGGAAGCTAAGATTGGCCTAAATCCCAGCTTTGTATGGAGTAGTGTAATGGCTGCGCAAAACTTAATCAAGGGAGGTGCTATGTGCAGGGTTGGTTCTGGTGACTCTATCAATATTTGGACGGATCCCTGGTTACCTAATGAGGTTAACCCTTATATCGAGTCTACTTCGCCACCTAGCCTTCGAAATGCTATGGTGAGCTCTCTTCGGGATAGTGCTTCGGGTGGTTGGGATATGGATTTGCTGAGGGATTTATTCTCTGCACAAGATATTCATTTGATTACTCAAATTCCTCTGAGTTGAATTTTAAAGGATGATGTTTGGTTTTGAAATGAGGAGCGCTCTGGGCTCTACTCTGTTAAGAGTGGATACCGTCAGCTTATGAAGTCATATGCTATTACTCATTTGAGGAGTCGTTTGGTTAATTGGCAGTTAGTTTGGCGATTGCAAGTGCCAGCAAAGGTTCGTAACTTACTTTGGAGAATCTGTGCTGGTTGTTTACCAACTATGTTTGCGCTTCGACGTCGCAAGGTTGATGCACATGTTATGTGTCCTATTTGCAATCTTTATGAAGAAGATGACTATCACGCTTTTGTAGGCTGTTCATTTGCAAAATTAGTCTGGTGCAGCTCTTCGTTAGGTGATACTACTAGCACTGCTAATACTTTTATAGATTGGTGGAATAATCTTTATAGAAGGTATACTTCTGAGGAGATGGGAATTGCTGTGATGCTTATCTAGAACATTTGGTATAATAGGAAGGGATAATGAATTCATAAGTCCCATAAGTTGTCAAAAATTTCAATTAAGTCCTAAAAGAATTTTTTTTGTCAATTGAGTCCTAAAACATTAAAAGTGTTTCACGTTAGTCCTCTTCCGTTATCTCAAACGGAATCGCTGACGTGGTAATTGGACCCCACCCAATGCACTGACGTGTGTAGCCAACTCATCAATGACAAATAACCTACAAGTTCTAGAAGTTATTAAAAATTTCAAACAAGTCCTAAAATTGTTTCTCTCCTAATTAACATGAAACAAAACCATTCCACAATATCTCTATTTCAAATATCATGGATCATCATCAACACACATTGAAAAATCTTCCAAAAATTAATGAAAAATCATCAACGTACAATTTTCAACAATTAAAACTGTACCAGTAAAATCGCTAGGTTCAACAATAGTTATTGTTTATGACATTAACTTAACTGCTTAAGTGTGTTATGTTGTCTTGCCCAACGCGGCTATACCGTTCGCACTACTGTCCAAATTGACCTTCTCGAGTATGACTTAATTATCCCTGCAGTTAACAATTGTGTCGGCATTTTTAGGACTTAATTGAAATTTCTGATAACTTATAGGACTTGTATATTATTTGTCATTGATGAGTTGGCTACACACGTCAGTACATTGGGTGGGTCCAATTGCCACATCAACAATTCCGTTTGAGATAACGAAAGAGGACTAACGTGAAACACTTTTAATGCTTTTAGGACTCAATTGAAAAAAAAATTCTTTTAGGACTTAATTGAAAATTTTGATAACTTATAGGACTTATGAATTCATTATCTCAAACAAAAAACTATGAAGACTATACTCCTCAAGCTTTTCTTTGAGACTAGGCAATAAAAGAAAAACAAACGAAATAAAATCAACCTAGATGATAAACACATTGCAGAAATAAAACTCTAAAACAACTTAGGCAAAAACGTTTCTGCAGCTGGGACAAAAACCAACTTGATCATTTTGTATGGAATTTCCCTGCGTTTAGGGACTTCAAGTACTCTTTGCTGGGTAACTGGGCTTTGTTTACTGCATTCTTCAACTCTTCTTTGGCCTTAGATGGGCTGGTCTTGGCCTTGCCACTTGCTGCCATAATTGGACCCAAAAATTGCTCTTTAGACAACTTGTTGGTCCAAGTCTCTAGGTCCAGTCTAGACCACTTGGCTCTAGGGCCTGCTTCTATCATGAGATCTTTGCTTTTGGCTACTGACAGGATATCATCCTTCCCACGCTGGTTAGAATCAGCGTTTGCAGAGATATCTCCACCCCATGCTTCTTTTTGCCTTTTATCAGCTGCAGCTTCAACACGCAACTGTGTGACTTCCAAAGTGATTAGGTTTGCACGCTCGTGGGGTGTGGCTTGAGATCCACATGCCTCTATGGCTCTGGAAACCAGAGACAAGCTACCGATTTTTTGAGCTAAAACGGCAGTCATCTTGGCAATTGTACCTCGAAGAACTTGGAGAGAAGAAGTCTTTAACAGCCATGTTTGAATCCAAAAGCCATAATCCAAGTTGTTGTTTGTACTATGGGTGATTTCCTTCTTTATTTTGAAACCATTTGTTCCTGATTTCTTGTTTATTCCAGGATCCCATACCTCTGTCTCCGTCATGATCCAAAGGATCGACCAAGGTACCCCGTGTTTAATTCTGTCGCAAACCTTCTTCGTTGAGAATTTGAACATGAATATGTTCTTTTCCTTCAATGCCTGCAATGAAGACTCTGATGCAATACTCCATACTTATGGCAGAGTTGGAGTGACCCCTTCTATTTGTAAGTGTTTACTGGTGGGTGCCATGACGATGAATTTAGATGATAAGCTAGGTAGGTGACGGGATTGGTAGAGATTAGGGCACTAGTACTATAACTCTCCGACGAGGGAGCACTGTTAACACTCTACGAGAGAGCACTTCATAACTTCTGCAATCTAATTCTTCTTTCTTTTAATTGCTTATTATTGGTGTTCTTTTTATTGATTGCTTGAAAATTTGCAATCTCATTTCATGTTATACGCCATTGCTCATATCTTGCTCTAATCATGTAATTGATTTTTTTTGTCAAGTACAATTTGGGGTGGGGAAGAAAAAAGAGGGATTCGGTATCAAGTCCCCACGATAACTGGAAATTAACTTTGGGTTAGTAAAGAATGAAAGAAGAAATGGATATTATGGAGATCAAAACAAAGACTTTAGAAATTTATTGGGAAATTTAGAGTTAACGATGCAAAATATTAATTATACAATACTGCAGAAAATAATCAAATAAAAAGACTCTGATATTTTACATGGTTCACTCTTGATGTTGGGCTACGTTCATAGGATAAAATCTAAGATTTTTTCTATTAATAAAATTATAGGTTCATGGAATCGTCTCTATCAATATTAAAGGAATACAAGAACAGAAATTTCATCAAAATAATGGTACTCAACATGTTTCCAAAAATCCAAAATAATTTTCTCACTATCTGGTTCATCCTTTTGAGAAAAATCCCAAGCATTCAACAAAACTTCATGTCAAGAATTTGCTTTGTTAGTCCCAAGTTTTTCATGGAAAAAAACTTACTCAACTGCTTCTTCAATCTATTGATTCTGGAAAAATTCTGCCCAACAATTAACATGTCATCCATAAGAGCAAAAGCATGATAAAATCATCATCAGAGAATTTCCTAACAAAAACACAATGGTCTGAAGTAGTCTTCTTATAGCCTTACTTTTCCATAACAGACTTAAACTTCTTATACAATTGTCTTGGTTCTTGTTTCAATCCATATAAACTTTTCTTCAATCTGCAAGCATAATCCACTTTTCTCTTTAATCGAAAATCTTCTGACTGCTCCATGAATATCTCTTCTTCCAAATCACCATGAAGGAAGGCAATCTTGACATCCACTTTTCTCTTTGAAATTGCTAATGAATATTATGAATGAAGTCTTGATATATTAATGTTGCTTATGAGTATTATGATTTTATATTGTTAATTTTAAGAAAAATTAGATGCAAAATTGTTTATTTGTTATTGAAAATTGTGTATAATTTAGGTGTTATTGTTTTATTTTATATTATAAGATAACATGATTACATATATTTTGTGTGTTTTAGAATTATTTTTAGTGATAAAAAATATTAGTAACCACAAAAAGTATATTTTTGAATTGAATCTAATTTATAATTTATATAAAATGAATTTTATAATTTTTATATTTATAAATTAGCCCCCATGTTTTTTATAATTATAAATTAACCTTTATATTTTTAATATTTATAAATTGATCCAGTGTCTATATCCTATATTTTTTTTAAAAAAATCGTTTTTCCGTATCTGTGTCCCTATTTTTCGTGTCTCCATTCCCATGTTCGTGCTATCTAGAAACAACTAATAGTGGAAAAAACGAAATGCGGGATTTTTTGACACAAAGTCAAGGTAAATGATGTCACTATTTGCACAAATTTTTTTTTTAATTAATTAATTAATTTATTTTTAATATGTAAAAGATTTCGCAGCTAAATGTAGGGGAATTTTTATGGTTACTTTGATTTTTACTTACTTTAATTTTACTTTGTTTTATTCATCATTGGATGAAAGTGTATTTTCTCATCCAATGGTGGTTATTAACAAACTACATTTTACTTTGTAAAAATCAAAGTAACCCTAGAATGCACTCAAATGTAGTTTCATATTTGAAATTTTTTAATATATATACAGCACTGAGTCAAAATTATAATGATCAGAGGGCTCCAATCTCCGCGCGAGCACACGATTTAGTGTACTCATTTGTAAACTCGCTCGATTTGAATATACCGACAGAAGGTATTTTTCAGTCTGTACGGAGTGTTTTATTTGTGGGAAACAATTTAATAATCAAGTTTATATATGTTGTCAAATATTTTACTTGGTGTAGTCTACCATTACTTTGTTATTTATAAAGTAAGATTTACTTTATTAATAATAACTTTTAGATAATTTAAAACGCTTACATCCTATGATAACAAAGTATACATAAAGTAAATAAAAAATAAAGTAAGTGTAGAATTTCCCTTTACTTTTTGTCACTTTAGAATTTAATAAACTTAAGCGATACAAATAACCAATTAACTAAGATAATGGTTGATCAACCTTTTTTTTTTCTTTTTTATACTGAAGTTAAATTAAGTCAAGTGTCATTTATTTTTTCTTATCAGAATTGATGTGTTCTATTATAATTTCATTTAAAAAAATAGACATTTTAATTAATTAAATATCTATACAGTTGAGTAATGTAATATGATAAATAATGTGAAAGACATTTGAAAAATAAAAAGAAACATTTTATAAATTTTATTTAGTAAAAAAATCAAATCAAAACCTAAATTTATACATATACACACATGTACTCTTTAGACCAATGGCAAAAGTTTAATTGAAATAAAAACCAAATAAATACGTCAGTTTAGTTTTAGTTTAAGTGAGTTTGTGGTTCGGTTTGAATTGAATGGTCTTAACATTCGATGTAATTAACATTATTTTATTCTTTTATATTATTGCTATTAACATTTATTTTTTAAAATAAAAAAAATCAAATATCATTTAAATTTTTTAATTAAAAAATAAAATCACTTAATTTTTTTAGAAAAAAGATCAATCATTCTTTTATTAAAGATTAAATTTTTGAAACTAATTATAAACACAAATGCAAATAAAATAACATTAATTTTGTCTAACGTATTAGTCACAATGGTTAGAATGGTGTTATTAAAAGCAATTGTACTAAATTAACTAGATTGGTAATTAAAAAGTAAAATTATATTAAAATCACAAACGACATTAAAAGATTTGAGTAATGTATTTTCTTGGTGTTTTTTAAACTGATCCACGTTATTTTTCATCACATTTGATCAGGCCCTGCTAATACCATCCAAGTGGTAAATTGGTCAGGTGCACAAAATCATGGTAAAATTTCAATATGTAATCCTTTTTTTTTTTTAACTTAAAAAGAGGAATTTCATTTTACTGTATAAGATGCACAAAAAACTTCAGCTAATAAGCGTATTTTCATATAAAAAATTTTAAAAAATTTATTAAAAATATTTAGGAATTATTTTTACAAATTCAAAAAATTAATAAAGAAATTTTTTTACTTAGTAATTATATATTTTTAGTGTTTTCTAAATAAGAAAAAATAAATTAAAAATTTATGTTTTTCTTCACTAACCAAAATAATTTATAATTATTCTATCGACTAAGGGAAATTCTAGGGTGACTTTGATTTTTAATCACTTTGTTTTCACTTTATACTTATCACTATTGGATGAGAGTGTATGAAACCATTCAATGGTGGTTATTAATAAAGTAAGATTTACTTTGTAAAAAATAAAGTAATTATAGACTACACCATCAACTAATAGCAATAAATAAAGTTTTAATATTTATATATTTTAGTATTTACATATTTCTTTCACATATGTTTGTTATAAAGTATGGTTTTCATTTGTGCATTACCTAGCTTTTGATGCTTATGGTTTGAACCTATTACTTTTTATTTACCTATTCAATCTTCAACATCTATGTTCTTTTTTCTACTGATCCATGTCAAATTACTGTAGAAATATTAAATGGTGATCGAATTTCTCAATTAATGGATATGCTCTTAGCTTGGCTGAAAACCAAAAAAATTTCCTGATTTAGTGACTTCCATTTTTTTTTTCAACCACACCTGCTGTTCCACGCACTCGAACTGATAGAAATGGTATGAAAATTTTTTATCTATTTCGGGTGTATTGTACCCAATAACTAGATTTATAATAGTCATTTTTATTTGCCCAGTATAAAGATTTAAAATATATATTATAAATTTAGCCATGGGATAACACCAAGAAAAGTGCACATACAGATGCTAAGGAAAAAAAAAGATATCGTGCGGCTTCGGAAGAACAACGTCGGAAGAAAAGCGCAGCAGATCAGAAGTATCGGGGAGGAGTTAAGGTAGGCGTGTGTAAATATATATATATACGATAAGTTTTTTTTTTTTTTCCTGTCATTATCTCTCAATTATTTGGTGGAATTATATAAAAACTTGGACTTGCAATTGTTGGTTTTCAGCAAAAACTAGCAGAATATGAAGAAATTAAGAAATTCAATGTAGATCTTCAAAATAGAATTAAGGAATTGGAAGAACTTGAGAAATCCAATATTGGAGAACTTAAAAATAAAATTGAAGAACTTGAAAAAAAATGTAAGGAGTATACAGGAGAATTAGAAGTGGCAAATGATACGATTCACGAACTACGAAGTAAAACTGAAAACCGACAGAATCAAATTGTCCGCAAACAAAAGGTAAATTTTTCATCGTTTCAAATGTTGAGTTATTATTATTTGAATGATTTTAAGAATATTTAACAGTTACTAAGTTATTATTATTTGATCTTTTTTGATCGATGGCAGAAGGCAGTGTTTACATTACCTTTCAACGATAATACAGCCAAAATAGAAGCCATGAGAACAATTGTCAATTTTCATTTAGGTCTGTGTACATATATGTATAGCAGTATTAATTGAATTTTAACAATCAAATTTTGAGTTGTTGAAAGGAAAAACATATGCTCTGATTGGGATTAATTTTGCTTTTTCAGAAAAGGGTACTGTATTTTCCATGGACATCGAGGACAAGCAATTGACACTGACAGGAGATTTCGACCCTGGACAAATCTGCGATATCATAGGAAGAACATTGCCCTCTAAAAAAAAAAAAAAAAGAAGAAAATTGCCAAAAAGTGAACACGAACAAAGTCTGTGACGAACTGATGAAACAGCCAAAGGAGGAGGAATTTGAACTAATTACAAGCCAACAGAAGGAAAATTCAATTCGCTTTAAGCCTCTTGATCATTATGATGTAACTTTAAAAGGCACAATTTGCTTTCCACCATCAGAGGATCGCAAGAACTTTATTACACGCCAGCCATAATCTTTAATAATGGTGGTAGCGTTGGAGGTGGTGGTAAATTGACGAGGGTGATGGCAATTTTGTCACTAGTGATGGGTAGCATTTTGTAATCATAGGAGCATTTTAGACATTTCATATTTATTTTATTTTATGTAATTCGAGGGGTGTAATGGATGAAACATTATGACGTCTCCTCCTACCAATCCTCATTGTGCTCCTTATGCTCTTTAGGGGGGAGTGACTAGTCATCAAAGGCTTAGAGCCGGAGATCTAGGCACTATAGATGCTGAGTGTGTGCACTTCTTTTGGGTAGGTTGTAACGCCCACATAATGCATTTACATTTATTTGCATGACATGCATACCATACAAACATGAGGAATACATGGATTAATAGCAATATATATATATATATATATATATATATATATATATACATATATTAAGAATTTGATTATGTGGCTAAAGAAGACAAATGTATATATATATATATATGCAATTGATTGTTTAAAACAAAATGATGAATGCAGGACTGGATTTGAGGGTATGTGGCAGCCATTAGGAAAAAGAAAAAAAAAAAAGAGTAGCATGCGATAGAAAAGAGAAGGAAAAATAGGGTTGTCTATCTTCTTCTTTGTCTTCTTCTTATTCTTCTAAAAAAAAAATAGAGAGCTGAATTTTGAAGTGAAATTGAAGGTTTAAAATCATTGCAGATCATAATCTTCATCTTCAAAGGCTTTAAAAGTTTATTTGGTAAGTAATTTTAGTATTTTTGTTGAATTGAGTTGGTGTTTAGAAGATGCAGAATTCGGGTTCTTAGGAACTGGTTTTTCAGTCTTATTGTTTTGATCATATCTTGAGCTAGGAAGCTTCAAATTGAGTTTTCTTTGATGATTTAGAAACTTTGATGAGTTATCTAAAAATTTTCCTCTCGATCTGATTCAGACTCTATGTTAGTGTAATAAGAGAAAACTTTTTATTGCTCAATTTCCATCGCTAGTCTGAGTATGATAGATTATTTCTTAGGGTTCTTCTTTTATACACCTCTAATTGAAGTAAAATTAATTTTAAATTACTCTAGACATATATGGTTAGTGATCTGAAAAGTTTTATCTTGAGATTTATTGTATAGAATTACTGGTGAATTTTTAAATTCACCCTATTAAATCTGTCATAGTTGGCAGCTTCATATGTTTAGGTAGTTTAGTGATGTTATCTTGCTAGATAAGATTCCATTATTTTTTATGTTTAAAAACAAGTGAATTATGATCTATTTCAGCTAAACCATATGGAAATGAGGCTGTCACACATGGGAATGCAAGCAAAGGGAATGAAGTATTAAAGGTAGGAGAATAACCTAATGTTCTATGTAAATATAACATAAAAAATAAGTAATTATAAATTTATTTGTTAAGTTGATAGGACAAGAGAAATATGTGTGTTCTAATTGGTATATGCTAAATTTTGATCATTGTAATATTTGATTATTATGTTGATGGTTGATTGTTGTTGAGATGAGATTATACATGTGAATGAGGTTTGCTGAATTCGGGTGCCCTATTCATTGGAGAATAGCAGACTTTTTTGAGCTGTATCTAGAGTTTTATAAATTCAAATTGGTTTCCATTTGTTTCTATGAAAACTTTGAGATGTTAGTTACAAAATTGATAGAAATAGAGGAAGCCTAATTTTGCTGTCTTGATGGCCAATTTGGACCATACTTTTTGTTGCTTAATGTTGTTGACAGCTTGACCATGGTGGATTGTTTTTAATGTTTCTCTTTCCATAATGTCCAATTGATGTGAAATCAATTGAAAATTAATTTAGACTTATAATTCTATTGATATGGAAAATATGGCTTTGATACTCAAATTTTGGAATTTTTGAAGTTGCACTATCGAATCTGCCATGTTGAGAATGGGTATATTTTGGTATATTTTTGGTATATTATTGTTCTTATGTATTATGGAGAATAAATTGTTTAATGGAGTGATATGTGAAGTATCCAGTTGATTACTGTATAAATAAAGTGTTGTGATATAGTGGTGATCTCTTAATGTATAAGTAAATATAAGAAATATGGTTGGATGAGTATGAGGACGCAATGATACTTGTGAATAAGGCAAGGCTGTGTGCGTTATGGAATCCCCTTGATATGCCTTTATGGCAGGCTGTGTGCGTATGGGGATCCATAAATAAATGAAAGAAGTTTTGGTGTTACATGTAATTCACAAGTTCATTGTTGTCCAAATGGAGAAAACACTATGCTATGTACATACTATAAATTCATAGCTAAACATTGAATGGATGGATAATTGGTTATACTACATGTTTGAATGTGTTATTTTTCATAGGATATTATGTTATTCCTTTACTGAGTTGCAGGCTCACTTCTCTGCATTATTTTACAGGATTAAAAGAACTGTAGTCGGTCTTGAAGAAATAAGTGCATCCATTACACTAGCATTGTGAATAAGGCAAGGCTGTGTGCGTTATGGAATCCCCTTGATATGCCTTTATGGCAGGCTGTGTGCGTATGGGGATCCATAAATAAATGAAAGAAATTTTGGTTTTACATGTAATTCACAAGTTCATTGCTGTCCAAATAGAGAAAACACTATGCTATGTACGTACTATAAATTCATAGCTAAACATTGAATGGATGGATAATTGGC
>CATIWK010128578.1:0-11166 GCA_949634005.1 Mallotus japonicus
GAATAGTCTATAGTTAAAAATATAAAGATTTTTAACGACTATTCATGTTGAAGGCAAAATCTTCAAGTTGATGGCTCAAAGATGGAAGAGTGTTGACTAGATTTGATCAATAAATCCAAGGGAAAAATCTGAAAAAAAAAAGACAAAAAAAAAACTAGTCAATGAAATTGAAAAGAAAAGAGGAATTCGAAAAAAAAAGAAAAGAATTCAGTGAAAAAAAAGCAAATTGGCTCCGACGTAAAAGGAAGCATGAATGCATATGAGTGCCTGAGAATTAATTATGCAGGAGATGAGGATGTAGCATGCATTGAAAAAAAAAAAGAGAATTCAACGAAAAAAAAAAAGCAAATTGGCTTAAATAGAGGAAGCATGGCCCATGAACGTGCATAAGCCAAGCAAAGGTAAAAAAAAGTCTTCAGCGGAAAGCCATATTTTTTTTTCTTCAGCGGAAAGCCATATTCATGCTTCTTGAATTTGTCAAGTAAATTTATGTTCTTGACTTTCATGTGAATTTGTACATGGGAGCAGAGCATTGCCAAACAAAAAGCTATATTCATGCATTAAAGAATTGAAGGAAGGACTGGACCTGTTCAGGAATGCTTTCGATTTGAAGTTGTTCTGTCAAATTGAATGGGGAATGCAGAATTATTTTGGGACCTTTATATAGAGGTTAAAATCTCTATATTCAAGTTATAATAGGATTAAAGTTTTGAAAGTCCTATTATAACTAAATTTTGTTCAAGTTCAAGTTGTATTAGGATTAAAGAATTCTCTACTCCTGATTAAACTTGAATTAAACATTCAAATTCATATCATATTGGGATTTAAAAAAAATTAAATCCTATTACGATTAAAATTTCTTCAAGTTCAAGATATTTTGGGCTTACAATTTCTTAATCCTAATTAAATTTGGATTAAAAAAAATTTCAAGTTCAAATTATATTAGGATACAAAGTTTTTAAAATCCTAATATTATTTGGATTAAAATTTTTCGAGTTTTCAAATGCCAATGAATTTATTTTCAAGTGCTAAATATTTTTTTAGGCATACTCAGAGTTTGTGTTGGAACTGATTTTTGTATATCATTGAAGTATTCTGATTACAAAGTATTTATACACTCAAAGAACAAGTAGCTCTCGTAAAGAGATAAACACGTACAGATAAACATATACAGAGATAAACGATAAACATGAACAAGTATTATGTTGCATACAGAGTTTGTTAAGCAAAGGTATCTTCAATACCCCGCCTCAAACTGAAGCCGGAATGTTGTGTAAGCGAAGTTTGCAGAAGATAGAATTGTATGGCTGCTTCGAAAGAGGCTTTGTGAGTATGTCTGCTAGTTGATCACGAGAGGACAGAGGATGAACAGCTAGCTATTGGCACTGGACCATATCCCGAACATAATGAAAATTGCACTCCACATGTCTGGTTCGTGCACTAAAGATCGAGTTGGAGGAGAGGAACACCGCTCCAAGATTATCGCACCAAATTATGGGGATGGTCACTGATTTGATGCCAAGATCAGACAGGAGCACTTGTAACCATTTCACATCAGTGGCAGCATTAGCAACTGCTTGGAATTCAGACTCAGTAGATGATCATGCAACTGTATTTTGCTTTTTGGAGCTCCACCCGATAAGATTACAACCAAAGAAAACAAGGCAACCACCTGTAGATCTGCGGTCATCCAAGTTTCCAGCCCAATCTGCATCTGTAAAAATAGTCAAGTCACAAGAGGAAGACTTGGACAGCAATAGCCTGTAAGAGAGAGTTCCTTGGAGATAGCAAAGTAGGCGTTTTAAAGCTTGTAAATGTACTGTAGTTGGGCAATGCATAAACTGAGTCAACCGATTGACAGCAAATATGATGTCTGGTCTGGTCATTATAGCATACTGCAGAGAGCCACAACACTGGCGGAATTTTGTTGCCTCTATTGCCGAGAGCAAATCTCCATCACCCTTCTTCAACACCTCATCAGATTGCATAGGAGTAGAGATATGACGACAATTTTCCATTCCCATGGTTTTGACAATGGACTGAATATATGAATGCTGATGAAGTGTCAAACCTCTCGAATGATGAACAGCTTCAATGCCAAGAAAATATTTTAACTTTCCCAAATCACCTAGAGAAAAGGCATCAGATAATTGGGCAATGATAGAATCCAAAAATGTTGAGTTGTTGCCTGTGAGAATTATATCATCTACATACACTAACAAAAAACAAGAAATTGAATTGTTAGAGTAAATAAATAATGAAGAATCGGCATTGGATCCTTGAAAGCCAATAGAGAGAAGAAATGTGCTTCATTTTTGAAACCATGATCTTGGTGCTTGCTTTAACCCATAAAGGGATTTGCGAAGTTGACAAACATAATTCGGGTATTTTTTGTCTACAAACCCTTGTGGTTGTTTCATAAACACCACTTTCTTAAAATCACCATGTAAGAAAGCATTGCTAACATCCAATTGCCTAATCAACTAACCCTTTGAAACCGCAATGGATAGTACTGTGCGAATTGTTAATGGCTTAATGACGGGACTAAAAGTCTCGGTGTAATCAAGACCATATTCTTGGGAATACCCTTTTGCAACCAAACGTGCCTTGTATCGTTCAACGGTACCATTAGCATGCCTTTTTATTTTATAAATCCACCGGTTACTAATAATATTAGCATTTGGTGGTGGAGGAACCAAGTCCCATGTATGTGTTTTGTAGAGAGCAGTCATCTCTGCATTCATGGCCTCACGCCATTGTGGTAAGAGCACAGCGTTGGTGAAGGATGTTGGTTCGGCTTCAATGAGAGAGGAGGATGAAATTACCAAATTTGCATGTTTGGTGGTTTTAGCTAGAGTTGTAGGACGTAGTTGCATGGGATGAGTTCTTGTTTGTGTAGATGGGATGGCATAAGATGCATTGGATATGGGAAGATCAACGTAGAGTTACAATCCATTTGGATTAGATACATTGGTATCATGGAGAGGATAAGGGTGGATAAGAGGTGTTGATGTGGTAGAGTTAGTTGGCGATATAGATGAGGGTGTATGAGATAAGGAGAGAGGTGATAGACAGGAAGTAGAATTGTTAGAAGATGATAGAGTTGGAGATAAGGAAGGATTGTTACCTGTGCTTAGTGGATGAGTAACCTGTGATAGTGGATAATTTAACTGCAACCAAGGAGTGGTGGAAACCGCAGGAGATGAGGACACATAAACCAAATTGACATGCTGAAATGGGAATTTAGACTCATCAAAGGTAACATGTCTAGCAAAAATAATTTTTCCAGTATCTTGATCTAGACATCTATAACCTAAATAATGAGGGGAATAACCTAAGAAAACACATTCTTTGCTAACATAAGAAAATTTATTTTTATTAAAAGGTCGTAGCCAAGGATAGACAGCACACCCAAAAATTTTAAAAAATGAATAATCCAGTGGTTGATTAAACAAAATTTGGAAAGGAATGGCATTGGAAAGGCTGGTGGTAGGCATGTGATTGATGATGAAAATTGCTGTTTCAAAGGCATAATGCCAATACCGAAAAGGAGCACTACAATGACCAAGTAAAGACAGACCAATGTCCACAATATGCCTTATTTTTCATTCTGCAGTTCCATTTTGTTCATGTGTGTGTGGACATGTAATACGATGATGAATACCAATTTTTTTAAAAAGATGATGTAGAGAATGATATTCACCACCCCAATCTGAATTAAAAGCCTTAATAATAGTGTTAAACTGACGTTTAACAAGAGATTGAAATTGTTGAAACATAGCAAAAACTTCACTTTTGGCATTGAGAGGAAAAAACCATGTAAATAGAGAATAGTCATCAATAAAAATGAGAAAATATTTATGACCATTTGATGAACTCATAGGAGCCGACCCCCATACATCGGAATGAATTAAGTCTAGAGGAGCCGAACTTCTATGGTTTGTCATAGGTAAGGACAAACGATGTTGTTTACCTAGAAAAGAAGCTTTACATTTATTAGAAGATGAAAAAGAAACTCTAGAACAAGGTAACTGAAAATTTTTAATAAGTTTCTTAATAGCAAGAAAATTATGGTGTCCTAAACGAGCATGCCAATCCTGTAGGGTAGCAAGATATGCTTGAATGGATGGTGGACTCCGAGATTGCAGCTTGTATAATCCATTATCACTGATTCCTCGAAGTTGTATTGTCTTGGTGGCTTTTTCCTTTACAAAACAAGATTCATCATCAAACTCAAAAGAACATTTATTGTCTTTGCAAAATCTTTTAACAGAAAGTAATGGCTTGGTTATAGAAGGAACATGAAGAATATCATTTAAAGCAAAGGAATGATTATGGTTTGAGATTGTACTCTTACCAACATGGGCAATTGGTAGGCTTTGCCCGTTTCCAACTACAAGCTTGTCACTAACTGTATAATCCTCAGATATGTGTAAGGAGGCAAGATTAGGTGTAACATGATGATTGGCGCCAGTGTCAGGATACCAATCAAACGAAGGAGTTGATGATGGCACAAACCGATCTACATGACTAAGATTCGCCTGAGGAGAGGATAGTAAAGGACGGTTCAGCCTGAAGGAGAATTGATTGGAGGCATTACTCGAAAATCTAGTGAAGTTGGCATCAAACCAACGTCTGCAATCCAAGGAAACATGGTTAGTATAACCGCAAATCTGACATTGAACACCATTAGGACATTGCTGATTGGTCCTTTTGTTCTTATTGGTAGAAAACTTGCGATTTGAATAGGGATTTGAAGGAAAGGACCGCTGCACTATGTTAGCTACAGGAGATGGTGTTTGTTGTGCCTTTAAGAGTAATTCATAAGAAACTAATTGCCCATGTAGATCGTGAGAGGATGGTGCATCCAATCATTGTTGCAATCCTCCTATGACTCCATTGAAATCGGGTCCAAGGTTGCAAAATACAATGGCATTGAATTCAGCCGTTGAAATTGGTTGGCCAGCCAGTGCAAGGCTATCGGCAATATTTTTGGCTTTAAATAGGTATTCTGAAACTATCATGTCATTCTTAGAGAGGTTATGAAGCTCAATGTAGAGTTGAGTTCTTTGGGCATTGTTAACCAACCCATAAGCAGTAGAAAGGGCTTGCCAAACTGCATTAGCCGAATTTAAGCCAATTAAATGAGGGTACACTTCCTTAGAAATAGAAGAAAGAAGCCAAGAAAACAAAATTTGATCTTTGTTAAACCAAGAAGTATAGGCTGGATTGAGTTCATGTTGTTGGGTAGTTTCATTGAGAATGGTGTTGGATGGGGGAGGTTCAGTTCCATATAAAATACCATGTAAATTATAAAAGTTTAATAATGATTGAAATTGTAACTTCCAAGGTATGTAATTCTTGGAATTGAGTTTGATTGAGAAGGTTTGTTGAATATTGGTAGGAGTAGAAGAAGAAAAAATCGCAGGCAATGGAGGAGTTGCAGAATTGCCTTGCGCAGAAGAAGAAGAGGATAGGGTAGCGGAAGACGTTGCTGTTTGGGTAGACATTTTGCCGAGGAAAATTTGCTCTGATACCAACTCAGATTTTGTGTTGGAACTGATTTTTGTATATCATTGAAGTATTCTGATTACAAAGTATTTATACACTCAAAGAACAAGTAGCTCTCGTAAAGAGATAAACACGTACAGATAAACATAGACAGAGATAAACGATAAACATGAACAAGTATTCTGTTGCATACAGAGTTTGTTAAGCAGAGGTATCTTCAATAGGCATAAAATTAAAATGTTACAATGTTCCATAAATTTTCAAGACATGTCCACTCCAGTAAATTATGTGAACAAGTCTCGAGGGGGCATTTGTAGACATATAAATTTTCAAAATTATTTTTAGACCAATAAAATATTTTCGGTCTATTAAATAATTTAATTAGACTAATTAAATATTTTTAGTCTAATAAATTTATAAAGATTTTAGACCAATTAAATATTTTGGTTTATTATCTTAATTAAATTATTTTAATGGCCAATAAGATTATTTCAAAAAAATGCCATTAAGATAATAATAAATACTCCCTCCGTTCCATTACAATTGACGTTTAAGGTTTTGTCACACAGATTAAGAATCATACTTAATAGGCATAATTATAAGCATAACTGACTATCTTACCCTTTTTTAGAAAGACTAAAAATTATAGATAAATGAGTATGAATTAATTACTTTAATCAAACTTATTTAAAAAAAATCAAACTCATTTATTATCTATCTAATATTAGTAATCCGTGCAACTTTTGTTTCAAAATAAAATTATACTCCCCACCTAAATTGTGGTTTGTATTCAAAATAAAACTCTTCTCCCACCAAGTATTATTATGAATTCACGTTGGGAAAGAAAAAAATTGGGAGTTGGAAGTGTTTCATAAATACTCAAATTTATTCTAAAAACAAGATAGGGGTAAAGTTGGAAAGAAAAGTTTGTTTTTTTATTGGTAATCTAAAAACGTCAGTTGGAATCGAACAAATTTCATTTTCTAAAACGTCAATTGTAATGGAACGGAGGGAGTAAATGATAATTATAAAAATCATTTATTTAAATAATGATGCAAATGAGCCAATCAAATTGCATCAAAGGTGGTTAAAATCAATCCCACCACTAGAGTTATGAAATTCCATAAAACTGGCACTACCCTCTACAAAGTGCCTATAAATAGAGGTGGCTCCCAAGCTCTCAGAGGATATCAAGACTCAAGAAATCAAGCTTTGAAGCTCTGCCAAATTCAAGACTCAAAGCTCTCCAAAATCATCAAAGGTGTTCTTCAAGTTGCATAAGATCATCAAATGTGTTCTTCTCCAAATTCATATTTGATTCAAGATCAAGCTACAAAAAGCTCTTGATTCAAGTTATTTCAAAGCACTGCGAGATTCGAATAAGAGGATTTAAATTCTTTGTAATAAGAATTTTATAGAGATTGTACTCCACTTTTCAAGATCAAAAAGTTTCTAATTTGATTCTCAATATTCTTGTTTGACTTTTCATATTCAAATTTTGTGTTCACAAAATAATTTTGCTAACTATTAATCATCCAACAAATCATTATACTTTTTACATTTTAAAATATCAATTATCTCAAAATTTTTTTTATTTCAAGTTTATTATTTTAAAAAGTTAAGAACATTAGTTAACTATTTTTTATTTTTTAATCTAATAAACTAGCATCAATTTGAATAATTAATTAACTATGTTTTTAATGATTAATAAAATAATTATATTTTTAACATGAACAAAAAGTTAAAATAAATAGAACATATGTATGTGGTATTTCCATCGGTAAAACCAAAAAAAAAAAAAAGTACTGTATATGGGGCCACAACAATAAATTTTGTAAATTTTTCTCTCTGCTCCTCTTTTTTTCTTATACTCAAGATTTTTCTTGATTAGTGTGCGGAGTAGACCAATCTTTAAAAACGACATCGTAATGAAAATAACGTGTTTTCAATTTATATTTTTAATGAGGAAAATTTTTGAAAACAACAAAAAGTTGTTCTACACTTTTCTTTTAAAATTGCGAGAATGGTGAAAACAGTTTTCAAGTGAGATTTTTGTGAAAATATCCAAAGTAACCATAAAAGTTCTATTTTTTTGCTTTTATTTTGATAAAATTTCTAGAAAACTGAAGTAGTTTTCTCAAAGTAAACACAAACATCCAATAGATAACAAATAGTTAAAAAATATGTATTCATTTTTATGAAATTTGAAAATGTGGTTACTTTAGAAAAGTATAGATAAGTCCGATTATAGGAATATTAATAAAATTTCTAGAATAGAAAGATATTCAAATTTCATAAAAATAAACACTCAAATTTCGTTAAAAAAATATTAACTTTGGAAAAGGAAAATTTAATATATAGGGATTTATTTTTTGTATTCATTTTTCAATTTCAAAAATTTTCATTTTCATTGAAAACTTGTAAAACATGTTTACTTGTTAGAATTTCAAAACTATTTTCCATTTTTTGAAAATAGAAAATGTGGTTACAAAGATAGAGGAAGAAGATACATACCAAAGTAGAGAGAGATAATCTAGAGCCTGAAAAGTAGAGTTTATTTTGTCTTCTAATACTAGAATAAAGTAATAATAAATAAATAAATAAATAAAAACGACATCGTAATGAAAATAACGTGTTTTCAATTTATATTTTTAATGAGAAAAATTTTTGAAAACAATAAAAACTTATTTTACACTTTTCTTTTAAAATTGCAAAAATGGTGAAAACAGTTTTCAAGTGAGATTTTTGTGAAAATATCTAAAGTAAACATAAAGTTCTATTTTTCTGTTTTAATTTTGAAAAAATTTCTAGAAAACTGAAGTAGTTTTCTCAATGTAAACACAAACATCCAATAGATAACAAATAGTTGAAAAATATGTATTCATTTTTAGGAAATTTGAAAAATGTGGTTACTTTGGAAAAGAATAGATAAGTCCGATTATAGAAATATTAATAAAACTTCAAGAATAGAAAGATATTCAAATTTCATAAAAATAAACACTCAAATTTCATTAAAAAAATATTGACTTTGGAAAAGGAAAATTTAATATAGGGAATTATTTTTTGTTTTCATTTTTTAATTTTTAAAGAAAATGAAAAATTTTCATTTTCATAGAAAATTTGTAAAACATGTTTACTTGTTAGAATTTCAAAACTATTTTCCATTTTTTGAAAATAGAAAATGTGGTTACAAAGATAGAGGAAGAAGATACATACCAAAGTACAGAGATAATCTAGAGCCTGAAAAGTAGAGTTTATTTTGTCTTCTAATACTAGAATAAAGTAATAAATAAAAAATAAATAAAATAAAAACGACGTCGTAATGAAAATAACGTTTTTTCAATTTATATTTTTAATGAGGAAAATTTTAAAAAATAACAAAAACTTGTTTTACACTTTTCTTTTAAAATTGCAAAAATAGTGAAAACAGTTTTCAAGTGAGATTTTTGTGAAAATATCCAAAGTAAACATAAAGTTCTGTTTTTCTGTTTTGATTTTGAAAAAATTTCTAGAAAACTGAAGTAGTTTTTTCAATGTAAACACAAACATCCAATAGATAACAAATAGTTGAAAAATATGTATTCATTTTTAGGAAATTTGAAAAATGTGGTTACTTTGGAAAAGCATAGATAAGTCCGATTATAGAAATATTAATAAAACTTCTAAAATAGAAAGATATTCAAATTTCATAAAAATAAACACTCAAATTTCAATAAAAAAAATATTGACTTTGGAAAAGGAAAATTTAATATAGGGAATTATTTTTTGTTTTCATTTTTCAAATTTTAAAGAAAATGAAAACTTTTCATTTTCATAGAAAATTTGTAAAACTTGTTTACTTGTTAGAATTTCAAAACTATTTTCCATTTTTTGAAAATAGAAAATGTGGTTACAAGGATAGAGGAAGAAGATACATACCAAAGTAGAGAGATAATCTAGAGCCTGAAAAGTAGAGTTATTTTGTCTTCTAATACTAGAATAAAGTAATAAATAATAAAAAAAAATAAAAACGACGTCGTAATGAAAATAACGTTTTTTCAATTTATATTTTTAATGAGGAAAATTTTTAAAAATAACAAAAACTTGTTTTACACTTTTCTTTTAAAATTGCGAAAATAGTGAAAACAGTTTTCAAGTGAGATTTTTGTAAAAATATCTAAAGTAAACATAAAGCTGTATTTTTCTGTTTTGATTTTGAAAAAATTTCTAGAAAATTGAAGTAGTTTTCTCAAAACACAAACATCCAATAGATAACAAATAGTTGAAAAATATGTATTCATTAAATATAAAAATGAAATAAAAATATAAATAAATAACACTACTAGTCAATGATGAAAATTACAAAAGGTAGTCAAAAGAGGCTGCTAGATTTTTTCAAAGTCTTCAAAAAAAAAAAAAAAGCAATATTTTTGCAGTTGCATTTTTTTTAACTACTACTTATTTATTTATTTTATTATTTTTTATTTTTTTTGTAGTTGCTTGCATGTCACAAAATGTAGGACAGGGATACATGTCGCTGACCGCGACATGCATCCCCTGTTGCGGGTGGACTTTTTGTCCATTTTGTCTTTGTTTTTTTTATTTTTATTATTTTTTTTAAATTTAATTTTTTTTTAAAATCTAAAACCTAAATTATACATGGGTGAATCCGTCCTGTAAGGATTTGAACACCCATTGTCTGTAATTTTTTTTTTTGAAATCTAAAATCTAAATTGCACACAGGTGAACCAGTCGTGCAAGGATTTAAGCACCCGGAGTCTAAAAAAAAAAAAATTTTGGAATATAAAATCTAAGTTACATACGGATGAACCCGTTGTGTAAAGATTTAAAGACCCGTAGCTTATAATTTTTTTTTTAAAATAATAATAAAAAAAGTAAAGGGACATTTTGGTAAAAGTGTCGCGGCTAGTGACGCACTGTAGCGTTGCTAGTCACGACACTTATCATTTTCCCAAAATGTAATAATATGCTACAGCGGCAGCTCTTGACAAGCCCATCGAATTTAATAGCTTCTTTCATTAATTGTTTATTTATTGGAATTTTTACAAAAATATCTATTTTTTAAGTCAAATTTTTAACAAAATATCCATTTTTTATCATATGTTACACGCGTGTCCTACTTTTATAAAAAATTATACGCGTTCCCCATTTTTTCATCACTTACGTTCGCCTCACCCTAGCTGGCTACCTGCGAGCTTCTCTTCTAAACTCCTCGATTTGACACAAACAAACCTTCCATAAACCCTTCCTCCCTCCAAAAAAAAAAAAAAAACCATCAAATTGCTAGCTAGGAGTGTAAATGAGCCGAACCGCTCGCGAGCAGCTCAGTGTTCGGCTCGATAAAAGCTTATTCGAGCTCGTATACTGAAGCTCATTTAATAAATGAGCTGAGCTTAAACTATACAAAACTCAGCTCGTGAAGCTCGCGAACAAACTCGAATAGAAGCTTGTGAGCCAGCTCGTAATTTTAATGTTCAGTAATTTAATTTTAGATATATAATATATAAATTCGTATTATAAAAAATATTTTAAAAAATATATTATTAGAATAAAATCATAATTTTTATTAAATATATTATAATTTATTTAATAAATAATTTATTTTTAATTTTTGAATGTATAATTTTAATTAATAGTTTGTATTTTTTAAAATTT
>CATIWK010128591.1:0-12990 GCA_949634005.1 Mallotus japonicus
GCAACTAACTCTTAATTACATAGAAAATAATAAAACTAATTATTATTACAAATCAAGGATGTAACCTAGTCCATGATCAAACCATTCATATATGTCAAACATATATTAAACATAATGCAACTCTTGCATATTTAGCCACAACTATTGTAACAAAACTCAACCATAATCACAACTCTTGCAATTATGAACAAATTTAGCATGTGTTAAGTGCAAAATGGAGCTCTGATACCAATTGATGGAATCAGTTAAGCTACTTAGGCCATAGTAATTAGTGTGGTGAACACTAACCTAAGTAAAGCAAATTTTAAAAATTTGCTTTGTCTTAACCCTTCATCATATGAAGAATTCCACCCCCAAGATTCATTTTGCAATATAACACAATTAAACATACATCACATGTACAAATTACACATAGGAAAACAAGTGCTGGAATCACTTACCAATTCCCAAGTGTTCGATGTAGATTTCCACAAGTAATCTACTATAATGGATTGCCTTCTTGAATCAATGCCTTAGCTACCCAAGTGTGTAGCCTCTAGCTTGAAACACTAAAGCTCTCTAATCACCTCCTTACCTTTGATGGAGTATAGACTCAAGCACCTCTCTTGTGACCCAAGAAGCTTGAACCAACTCAATCCCTTAAGCAAGAACTAAGAGTATACTATTGTATATGTTTGGTTTCCTTTTCGGTATATCACTTGTCTCTACAACTTCCACTAACACTTAATGGATGTTCACTCTTGTGAACCTTACTAACTCTTAATAAGGTTATATATATATGTAAAGAATTAGGGTTTTATTAGATATTAACATACAAATATCTCTTAGACCACATCATTAGCATGCCACCTTGCATTCCACCTTAACATAGTCATGAGTGTATATGTATAAATATCTAATGTGTGTAGAGAATATATGTATATACATTAAACACATCACATATATTTAAACCACACATAATTTCTCTACAAATCCCACTAACCCTTAATGCCCCTAAAGTCAACAAAAGACACATATGAGATGAATATCTCCTTTGTATATCTAGATGACTTAAATTGATAAATGGACTTGGGGTTGGTTATTGGGCCAACTCTTGGACCAATATTTGGGCCAAACCCAATCCATAAATCAAATGGGCCTAGTTGATGAACATGGGCTTTTTGGTTTGGGCCAACGCTTGGCTTAAGCCCATTTTCACCAAACTAATGGGCCTTGGAGTTGGGCCAACTTTTGGCTCAAGCCCATTCCATCAAACTAATGGGCCTTTGTTAATGGGCCTTGGCTTAATCTTTGGGCCAAAACTCTTTTAGGCCTAGGCCCACACCATGGCCCATTAATCCAATTCCGTAAGGAAACCATATATATTCTTTATTTAATACTTTAATTAATATCTCATATTAATCAGGTATTTAATAATTAAACTTTTGGTGGAATTTAGATTTCATGATATGCTAGAATCATTGCTCAAAGCATAAATCCAATTCCATTAATCTTAATTAATTGATTAAACTCTTTAATCAATAATTAGATTAATAAGGTGATATGGAAAACTCTTTTAGGTGTGACTTACTAGGTTCATGTCTAATTGGTAATGAGAATATAATATCAACTCTTGATATTATTTAAAACTCTTTCAAGCCTAAATGTGAAAATCCTAATTATACAAATTTAGTTCTCATAAGTTGTGGGTGACCCCTAACATCGATATCACAACTACCCAATTAGATATGAATGCATATTTGATTCACACGAACCTCATGGTCATAATTATCGTGCTCTAAAATCCCTTCATTTGAAGATCCCGATATAGCCTAGAGTCAAGTTTAAATCAAACTCTAATAGCTTTATCATATGACCTCATCTCAAGTCATTCTTGATAAAACATAACATATACTAGAAACACTTTCTAGCACTGAAACTCTTTCAGACTGTGTTATGTTTGTCTTGGCCAGGAACTCTATTCATCAAGAATAAACTTAGATAGCATAAGATCTTAACCTAGTTCACTCCAGGCAATGAATCCTATCTTGGTTAAACACTCATCCCTACATTAGGTTGACTAGAGCCACCACATGCCATATACCCATGGATGATTAACACAAGTATGTAAGCAGTAACAAACTCTAACCACTCAAATGTGGATGACTGTGTCACCTCAGGTCAAAAGACTATATGCACCATTATAACCTAGACTGTGATTGTTGACTATAAGTGAATATCCTTATAATCACAAATCTAACATCACTGTTTGATCCGCCCATCACATGAGTATCCATATGTCTATTCTGATATCTCATATCAAATAGCATGAGACTCACTACCTCCCACAATTAGCATCACATACTAATCAAGAAAATAGACAGAGGTGATAGTCTAATTAATATTACCCAAATATTAATTATTCAACTATGAACAATTTATAGCATATGTACTAAATAAATTTGTAGCTCATATTATCAACTCTTGATAATAAATTTATTTAACAAAATGCTAAAGGGTAAATACTCAAATAAACAAACTCTTTATTTAAATGAATATTTTATTGCCATAGGGATAATTTTACAATGTCATTATACATTACAAAATAGCACTAGGGTACATCTATGCTAACAGAAGTTGGGAATAGTAGTATAGCATATATAAGAGTAGAGAAAAGAGTTAGTAAAAACAAGAAAATAACATTAGATATGAAATAGATATAAAAATGACAAGAAATAGGACTTATATTATGTTAGAGACACTAAATAAGCACAAGATGGCATTTAAAAGCTATGAATGACACACAAACTCCAAATTAACATAAAATGGACTCAATTAAAGCATGGAATATGAAAACAAAGATTCATAATACTCTAAAATTGAAATAAACACACATAAATGAAGTACTTGTATCAAAATGATAACACTAATCACCAAGAATACAAGCTATAGACATTAATGCTCTCAAATTAACACAAAGTTCACAATATGCACAAATAATGATCCATGATGAAAAACATAACCAAAATGACCCACAAATGATAAAAACCCTAAATTAGAACACAAAATATGCATATTTATATCTCAGTAACAGTAAATCAACAATCAATGCCCAATAAAGCATGATCAAGCACAATCAAGCAACATATGTGCACAAAACACATTTAATCAAGGCTAAAACATGTATTCACACAAAAATTAATCATAAATAAAAAATAAAATTAACAAAACATTCAATTAAAAGTCACACAAACATCAACAAACACAATCACAATCATCAAACCAAAGCAAGATCAAGGATCACACTTGAAAGCTCTTTGAAAAGAGTTTAAGAAATAAACAGAAAATAATTATAAAATAACTTAAAAATAGAAAAATATGTTAAAATAATTCAATTCCATTAGAATTAAGCTCAAGTAAGTATGAACCCTTAAAAACCATCATCGGAGTGATTTGGGGTGCAGAGGAGTGGATGGCCGGATTTGCTTGCTGTCTAGCCAGTTTTAAGGGCCACAACAGCCAGTCTGAGGAGGCCAATAGCTAATTTTGGACTATGAACTGCCGGTTTGGCTGTTCATGGGCCAAAACCGGTTGTTCATGTCTGAATAGTGCGGTTTTGCATTCTTTTGCCTTCAAAACTTGATTTTAATGCTCCAAACCCCAGAAGTGAGATGAGAATCGATGAGAGTGATGTTTTAGAAAGTGTTTAGCCTTAGAATTTGGGCAAGAACTCACCAAGAAATGCCAATTGATTGTAGAGAATTGAAATTAAACAAAAAGGGGAAAAGGTGTTTTTAGGTAGGTTAAGCTTAGATTTGGTTCTGATTTGTATGGAATTGATTTGTAGGAGTTGAGTTTAGGATTTTGTTGATTGATTTTGGTATTTTTAAGAAATATTTAAGAAGAAAATAGAAAGAAATTAGGTCTAGAGGAATTTTGGCATAGTTTCCCCTAATTTCCTAATTTTTCTCTAATTTTCAAGGCTTTTTTATAGTGAAATCCTTTTTGATTTTTGTGCTAGAATCTCCTATTTTCAGAAGTGGAAAAAATACCCCTTAAATCTTTTATTTATAGGCATTTGAGGTTAGTGACATTTAGTGTAAATTCCCTTGAATATTCAAGGTTATTAGGTCATAATATATGCTCTCCCTTTAAAGAATTGGCACTTGTCCTAATATATTCCAAATTTAGAATATTACTTACTTAGAAAATACCTTTTTTGACAAGTGTCCCTTTTTTGATAAGGACAAGGAGAGGTAGACAGTTGTGGGACCCGGTCTGACTGCTGGAGGTGAAAATTCTGACTTTTTGCCAAATGGGACCCACTAACACACTGAAATTTTAGAAGATAGTTTCAAATTGAAATTCAACTCCGGGAGCTCTGTTTGACCACTGTAAAGTTTCATTGACCAAAGTTTGACTTTTGCTCCCAGGGCTTCCAAAGGTTAAACTGAAGCTTCAGGAATCAAAACCAGACTGAAAACTACAAAGTACATACTGTAAATAGGCTTTATATAGGACTGTACTTATTGGTTTAGAAGAAATGACTCGAGTGAACTTCTCTCTGATTATTCTTCTCAAACGTCTTTCTCAATACCAAAATGGTTGGGTTAAGGTTTGGGTTAAGGTTTGATCAGGGCTTGGTTAGGTTTTGAAATGGTGTGATTGATGATTGGGTAAGGTTTTAGTGGTTCGGTGGATTTTGAAATGGTTTGAATTTCAATTCTCTTCATCAAATTGGTTATCTAATGAGATATTTTAGCTTTTTCATCATCGGCCATTAAGGTTTTGAAAAACGACCCCAATACACGTCTTGACATTGCATACTCAGAACTATAAGTCAATTCATGTATTCTCTAACAATTCATCATTCGATAGCCCTAGAACAAATCTTGTGTTACTTAAAAATCATGGACACAGTAACATTGACTATTTTTCAGATGTAGATTAGGTAAGTTCTCAGTTAGATAAAAGGTCTACCATAGGCTATTGTGTGTTCTTTGGGGGAAATTTTGGTTTCATAGAAGAGTAAGAAGAAAAATGTTATGGCTTGCTCAAGTGCAGAATCAGAATATAGAGTTATGGCTTAATCAACATGTGAAATAATGTGGATTAAAAAGCTTTTAGCTGAAGTCAGAATTAAGGTGTCAATACTGGCAAAATTGTGGTGTGATAATCAAGCTGCTATACATATTACATCAAATCCCATTTTTCACGAGCAAACTAAATATATAGAGATTGACTGTCATTTTGTTAGAGAAAAAGTCTAACAGAATTTCATCTCCACATGCTATGTAAAGATAGGAGAACAGCTGGGAGACATCTTTATAAAAGCATTAAACGAAGTCGGAATTGATTATATTTATAATAAGATAGGCATGATTAACATCTAAGCTCCAGTTTGTGGGAGTGTTATATATTATGTATACTAGTGTGAATATATAAACATAATCATAGGACATAATTATAGGAAATATTTAATTAGCTTAATTCTAGGGATTGGTCTACTCTTGCCTAAATTAGTTACCTAGGTGTGTATATATTTGAATTTATCTTATAGAGAGTGGTAACATGAATAAAATTATTTTTCTTCTCATTCTCTCTGAATAACACCAAGAGGTATATATAGAGAGATATATAGCTCAAGCCTAATTGGATTTGGACTTCTGTTGTTGATAAATCTTTGTCCTTATAAGATTAGTTTTCCTTATTACTATTATACTAGGTATCCTTTTTCCGTATAAATTTGAACTCCTTTTGGGGTTTGGAGTATTGGACTCTCAGTATGGGCCTGTATAATATATTGGGGTATTTACCTTTATGAAATTTTTTATTTTTCAAAAAGCATAATTTCCATAGCAAAACTACCACTTGTGCCAAGCAACCTTGATCAAGTTTAGAGAATAGAAACCAATAGCAATCTAAAAGATTACCCTTTTGATAACTGTGAGCTATAAGAGTATGATCAAAAGACATCTACAGGTTGTAGGCATATGGACATTTCATTAAAACTTTTAAAAAAAAAACTCAAAACCACTAGAGTGACAACAACCATGAGCATAAAATAAACCTCTATTTAATAATAGTGTATAAACAGGTATAGATTTAATTAAGGCCCTCCATAAAAAGTGACAAACCTTAGGTTGAACATCAAGAGTCAAGACGTGATTCCACTGAGGCAATAACAAACTTCAGGCTCGATCAGGTTCCACATAAATAAACAATTAGTGAGCAAGTCGAGATATTGAGTTAATAGAAAAAAAGGCCCTTTGCTTCTAGAAACTAGAATCCTTAGTCAAATGAGCACTCATAATGTAAAAGAATACCCAAAATACAATTAGCCTCAATTGTTGAAAATAAATGATTAATTAAGGAAATATTACAGCTATGAGTCTCACAGTATCATTAGCCTTAATTGTTGAAAATAAATTATTAATTAATGAAACATTATTTAGTGCACTGGTGGAAGCCTTTAGTAACAAATCGAGCTTTGTACTTGTCTATAAAGCCATCAGGTAAATATTTAGTGCGAAATATCCACTTACATCTAACTATTTTTTTAGTAGTATGAGGTGGCATAAGGTCCCATGTCCCATTACGTAGTAAAGCATCAAACTCTTTAAACATGGCTTATCGCCAGTTAAGGTCCTTAAGGCCTTTAACAACGGTGGATTCGAGGTTAGGCTGTTGGAGTTAGGCAGTGAAGTTAAGTTTTTGAATAGGTTTATAGATGCTTATATTTAGAGTGAGCGACTATGATATGAGATGAGGGTAAGGGGTTGGATGGTTCATTAACGTCATCTTAAGTAGATGGAGTTTATGGAATTCACTCATTTTTCGCATAATTTTTGTAGGTATGGAGTAGGCAATAGTATTTTAATCTAGTTTGAGGGTTGGCTTGGGTTGGTCGGCTCTGACAAATTTGATTGGAAGCAGAATTAGCATTAAACAAATGGTGTGGCTATGACTAGTAAAGTGATAGAGCACTGCTCATAAATGGTGGATGGAGTTATGCGAGGAAGATAAGTATGAGAAGTAGCAAGGGAAATATTGACTCAATAAAGCTGACATGACGGAAAGGGTATAAATGAGAGGTGGATGTGTCAAAACATGGATAGGCACTTTGAGTGTGAGAATACTCGACAAACACATAAGGTGAGGAACAAGACTTAAGTTTGTAGGAAGTGTATGGGCAAAGCCAAGAATAGTAGAGACATCCAAAAATTTAAACTTCGGAGTAGTTGGGGATTGTGCTAAAGAGTTTGAGATATGGTAAGAGGTGGTTTAAGGTTGGTAAGCAATTAATGAGGTAGAGAATAGTGGAAAAGGAAAAAGGCCAATATGATATAAGAATTAATGCGTGGGTAAGAAGAGAAAGACCCATTTTGATAATATGACAATGACGACGTCCAAAGTGCCCATTGAGTTCAAGGGTGTGAGGTGGAGAAGTAAGATGTGTAATCCCATTAATTGTTAAAAATGAAGATAGAGTTTGATATACCCCCATTATTAGAGTAGAGAGTAATGATTTGGTGATTAAAGAATTTTTTTTACTAGGGCCTGAAAGTGCAAAAAGACATTATAGGTGTCAAATTTATATTTCATGGGATAAAACCATATATCTTTTGTAAAAATATCGACAAAGATGATGTACTACTTAAAATTACCAATAGAGTATATTGGTAATGCCCATATATCAATAAGTATAACTTCAAGGGGTGAAGAGGTAATTTATGTCTTTTATTGCATTGACATGATTAACAATTGAAATGAAATTTTAATGGACTAGATACATCTAGTTTAAATGAGGACACAATATTTTTTAAGATTAACAAAGAAGGATGACCTAGCCTGTAAGCCACTCAAGAAAAGTGGTTTTAACACTAGAAAAGGCTATCAAATGAGATTAAGTAGTGGAGAGCGCCCATTCATAAACAACCATCCTTAGTCTGACCATGCAAAAGGAGTGCCCCTGTATGAAGATCTATCATATAAAAAGATGAAGGTAAGAATTCCATGAAAGTATTATTAGATTTACAGAATTGGGAAATAGAAATAAGATTACGGTTCATGGTGGGAACATATAAAACATTAGATAGAGTGAAGGATTGAGAGGGAGTGGTGACATGTGAAATTTGCAAGCGTACCGAATCATGCAAGTAGTAAAATAAGATTGTCCCATAAAGATTGCAAATTGACTATTGTAGTACTCAAAATGTTTATTTATTTATTTAAACACCAAAATTTTCTTTAATTTCAAATTAAACTAAGCAAAGTAATTCTAAATAAAATAATAATCAAATTAAAACTAGGGTTCTTATTCTCAATTTAACCTTCCTTAAGATCAATTAATCATCTAAGTGAAGTTTAAATCTAGTTCACTTTGAAAGTATCTTTAAAATCATAGTTTTTCTTCTTAGACAAAACCATAATTAATTGAATACAAGTAGTACTTAGTTTTACAGCTCTCGCTAACTAGCTTCATCATATTCAATTTTAAGTACAACTTTAATCAATATTAATTGTTTAAATGTCACTCAACTAAGTAAACAATTAATAGGTTAATGCTCTATCTCAATGCAACCTATTTCTCAATCAAATTCCATTGCCTATATTCAATCATAGGGTGATCAATCCTATTATGACACTAAGCACAACAATAACAAATGAATTATGTTTAATGACTTAGATCTAATTCGATTAATTACATAGTTGGATTGAAATAAGAACCCTAACTAAGAATCTAGCCACTCATATTGATAAAAAGAGAAGCAGATGAATAGAGAAGAAATCCAATCATTATTACTCAATGTAAATGAAAAAAAACAAATGAGATAAATAAGAAAAACCCCTTTCTCTGCTAAACCAAGATGGAATAGAATGTCTTATGTTCTTAATCTTCTCAAACAAACTAAATCTCACAATCAATAATATGAAAAGAGCTAGAAAAAATGCTAGCTTTTATTCTTAAAAAATGATAAAAGTAGAATTATTCTTCTTCTCTTTGCTGGCTCTCTCAAACCCTAGCGTTTAGTAGCCTTCTTAAGTTCCTCTTTTTCAAAACTCGTAATCCCTATAAAATCAGCAACACAAGAATTCAAATTTTGAAAGTTTGTTATTAGGCATCTGACTGTGCGCACCCAGGCACATGGCTGTGTGCACCCAGGCGCATGGTCATGCGCCTAGTCTTGCATGCAACTCCACCAGATCAGGCATTGCCCTGCACCAAGATGCGCATGGCCATGTGTTTTCTCTTCATTCAAGCATAACTAGGTGTAATTGTATACACGGCCATGTGCCTTCCTGTAGCCTAAAAACAGCTTGATTTCATCTTGAATGCACCATTGCACACCTCTACTTTCTTTCGGTAGCCTATTACATCAATCCTCCATTATTCTCTTCATCATCTAAACTATATAAAAAAACTAAAAGTAAATTAAAACACTTAAAATGAACAAAAACTATAAAATTTATCAAAATCACAAAAATTAAAGAAAATCTAAATAAAAGACTAATAATGCAATTAAACAACTCCTAATTCTAACATATTGTGTCCTCAAAATAACATATTTCTCATACTCATCAAAATTCCTCCACACTTGAGTCTTTGCTTGCCTTCAAGCAAAACATGAAAACACCCTATTAGTATGAAGAAACAAATTCATTAACTAGTTTTAACTTGATTAACCATTTTAATCTTCCTTTAATATAAAGCTTAAAAATTTAAAATTAAAACAATAACTTGAGGTTAAGAATGTGTTCTTTTATGTGTGAAAAGAAAACTTCTCCATTGAATTCATAAAAATAGATAATTAACATCAAAGAAAAATGAAAGTAAATAGGAATCATCCTAACACTTAGCCAGCCTAAAGTTCAATACATTCAAGGCAACCATAAGGTATTTTTATTGTTTATTCAAAGCTTTTTCAATCTCAGTATTCTCCACCTTTCTAGTATTACTTAGTGTGGATACCTCCAAAATGGGTCCTTTGGATACTTTTACTCTATATTAGAGCATTGGAGTAGAAAGAGCATATAAAGATTAGCATTTGAAATTTTAGCTCCCAATAAGTGCGTTTTACGCTCCATCTCGAATTTTTTTTATAATAATAATCCATAAGCACCAAGATACTTATGAACTTGACCAACCTAAGAGTTAAATTTTAATTCCTACTTACAAGCATTTTTCTCAAACATCAAGCACCTAAGTTTAATCATTCAATAGAAAAGTAAGCATTAAGTTTATTAAAATGTAAAAATTCATAACCATAAAATATTTTTTCTATTTTAAAATTTCAAACCAAACATTATAGGAAGATTGTCATACTCATTCAAGAAAACCACATCTAACAAAAAAAATTCTTCATATGAATAGGGTTCAAAAACTCAAGTATGGAGAATGCGTGAACAACATAAAAGCCTAAATAAAAATATACATGATTCCTAAATAAACCTAAGAAAAACAACTAAACACACATATAAGAAAACAAATAAATAAACTAAAAACAAAAATGAAGCTAAGATAACAGTGTACTCCCTCCTTTTGATGCACTTGGAGGTGAAGCAAAAGGAATGATGAATTCTGTTATCTTAGCTTCATTTTTGTTTTTAGTTTATTTATTTGTTTTCTTATATGTGTGTTTAGTTGTTTTTCTTAGGTTTATTTAGGAATCATGTATATTTTTATTTAGGCTTTTATGTTGTTCATGCATTCTCCATACTTGAGTTTTTGAAATTTGCTGCTTTATTTCATCAAATTGACTTGCAACCTCTCAGTACTTTCATTACAATGCCTCTCAAAAGCTTTCATGTGGTCTGATAAGTCCATGATCATATTCCCAATCCTATTGTTAGTGACATCCGTTCGCTATGCAATTCTCCTAAAAATGTCCTCAGTCCATTCATCATCAGCATTACATCTTTTTCTAGACTAAGCTTCACTAACATTGACTGAGCTTCACTCACATTGTCATCTCCCTTTTCTACAACTCTTGGCAAGGGAACGTCACCATGTTGCAATGCCATTTAGCACAGCAAATAGCATCCTCGCAATATGACATCCTCTAAATCTCGCCATTCGGTGATGATTTCAGCCTTTATAAGGTAATCAGCATCAAGTAGTCCATATTCCAATGATTTTATATTGTGTTTGGCTAGCTACCTCGAATGATGCAAAGTAGAATGCCAAACCTATAACTATATGCCTCATGGACACTGCTCTTTTTCTAGCCTGCACTACACGCCGAAAAGCAAAATATATGCTACACACTTTGTGTTAGTATGCAAACACCACAACATAAATAGCTCATCAGGAGATATTTTAGTGCTATCCCTTCTCCCAAAAATTGAATGTGACATAATCTTGTGCATTAGGAAATATGAGTGATTTTGAACTAAACCATTTGTCATCACTTGCCCCTCACAAATTCTATCCCCTCCAGTGATTTCATACCAAAAATTACCCATATTGTAATTCAATGGAGGTTGACAAATACCTCCCTCAAAAAAGCCAAAGATGTTAGACATGAGTTCAAAGTCACAATAGTATTCTTTCCCAAAAAAATCTACAACAAAAGACTCCTTGATTTTCATATAAAATCTTTAATGTAGTGTGGAATTAAATTGTTAGCTCAAAGAATACATCATATTGTGCTGCAATCAATTTAGACCAACCCATTCCTTCACAAAAGACATCTATAATATCCTTTAACCCTATGTCAATCAACACATACTTCTCAAAGTATTTAGGCATGCTAAATTTTCTCTTAACCAAAGAACGAAACCTCTTACCTTCCTCTTCAGTGTAAATAGAGAAGAAAGCTTTATAATCAACTCTTGTGTCTTTGGGCTTACCATTGTTCTCACTAGGCTTTTTTCCCCTTGCATGTGGTGAGTGGTTCTTTATTCTAGCCATGAAAATTAAACGTTAGAGTTGCAAAAGAAAAGAGAAATAATTTAAATTGTAGAATTAACTGAAATTGAAAAGATTATGAGAGTATGGAAATTTAAATAAGGAAGAAAACTAAAGAAGAAAACTAAATATAATTAGGAAAAGGAAATTTAAATTTTCTAAAAATAAAGGGAAGATATATTCCTAATAAAAAAATAAACATATTTTCAAAAAATAAAAATTATATAAACTAAATTAAAATTGTATGAGAATTTAAGTTAACCTAAAAGAACTAATAAGGTAAAGGAACAAAACAAAATAAAGGAAAATAAAAATTTAAAAATTTAAACAACTAACAAAATTTTGAATTTCAAAAATTAATTCCTCCCCTACACTTAAAACAAACAATGTCCTCATTATTTTAGGAAAATAACACAAAATTAATCACAAATTTTAGAAGATTAAATTTATGCAATCGGCAAGGCTGTGCGCACCCAGGCACACAGCTGTGTGTGTGTGTGATGTTTTTAAAGTTTACAAGTTGCTCGACTGTGTGTCTAAAATGAATAGCTGTGTCTAGATTAATTTTTTGAAGAGGTTGAATGCATGGTTGTGCGCACTCAGGCACATAATCATACCTGCAGTTGATTTCAAACACTCAACCATGTTCAATTGTACCTAAAAATGTACTTAGTCACCTTTCTACACATTATTATCATCACACAAGACATTGTACACTAAAGAAAGGAAGAATTAACAAGAAATTTCAAAGCAAACACTTAAATTGAAAATGAATTATCCAAAACATTCAGAATCAAACAAACTAAAACATCCACAAACATAATAATAAGCACCATTATTCAAATAAAACATAACCAACAAAGATAATTGCTCAAATAACTAAAGAAATCTAATCAAAGCATGATCATTCATCTCCTCCCTCCTCAGATGAGGACCTTTTTCTTCATTTTATGGTTCATGAAAGAGCCCTAGAGGGGGGGGTGAATAGGGCTATTGAATAAAAATCGGAATTAAAAATAATTCTTTGCAAGAATTGAAAGAATGTTGAGAAGGAAGAATGATGAACACAAGAATTTAAGGAGTTCGGATTCTCAACAATC
>CATIWK010128673.1:0-13186 GCA_949634005.1 Mallotus japonicus
TTTTTTTTTTTTACACATTCTTCCTCTGCAGCATCCTTCTCATTCTCAATTCCAGATCATCTTCCCTCCTTTGCGTTTCCTCACTCACCATGTGTCTCAGAATCTGGTTTTGACATATTCAGCAAGCGAGAAGTGATATAGAAGCTGAGGCAGCAATTGAAGAGAAGAGATGACATGATAATGGAGATGCAGGATCATATTCTAGATAGCTTTTCTTTCTTTCTTTTTTTCTATTCTTAGTTTCAAGGTCAAAATCATGGTTTTTTTTTTTTTGTTGATATTTAGAGAGAAACTTTTGTAATATTTTTGTTAATAGAAACGAAAAAAAAGTATGTATTTGAAGCTTTTTGGTACCTGATGACTCTAAAAAAGCCTATCTCTGTATCATGATTTTCCAAAACCAGCAGCAACCTTCTTTTGTTTTGTGTATTTCAGTGTTTTTAGGGCTTAGAAGTCTAGTCTTATCCTCATATTTCTTTTCTAAATTTTAGGTAATTTTAAATTCAGTTTGTGGAGAAGAAGAAGATTGTTTAGCTATCTCTCTGCTGGTTTTTTTTTTTTTTTTTGGTTTGTTTCTTAAATTCAAGACCAAGATTTGAGGTTATATGCATCCTTTGTCTCCTTTCTTTCTGGTGAGAAGTTCCAAAATATTTTGAATGTGTGAGAAAAAAAATCAATAATAGAGAGAACTAAAGAGCTCAGGTTCAAAAAATGAATAAATTTGCAGGTGAAAATGAATGAATTTGCAAGTGAAAATCAATGAATTTACTTGTTTTATCTTATGAACTTAGCCCACGTTCATTAGTATTTGCCTATAGATTCATTAGTATTTACCTACAAATTCATTAGTAATTGCCTACAAATTCATTAATGAATATGCAACTCAAAATCAATGAATCTGTAGCTCAAAATCAATGAATCTGCATAAAATCAATGTTCATTGATAATCAATGAATCTGCAGCTCAAAATCAATGAATCTGCAGCTCAAAATCAATGAATTTGCAGCTCAAAATCAATGAATCTACAGAAAATCAATGTTCATTGATAATCAATGAATTTGCAACTCAAAATAAAATGAATCTGCAACTCAAAATCAATGAATCTGCAGAAAATCAATGTTCATTGATAATCAATAAATTTGCAACTCATAATCAATGAATCTGCAGTTCAAAATCAATGAATCTGCAGTTCAAAATTAATGAATCTTCAGCTCAAAATCAATGATCTGCAGAAAATCAATGTTCATTGATAATCAATGAATTTGCAACTCAAAATCAATGAATCTGCAGCTTAAAATCAATGAATTTGGAGCTTTTCATTGATTTGAATCTTGTTAAAATGGTACAATAACCTGCTTTGAATCTTGTTGTTGAACTTGGTTGGTCATGTCTTCAGCCATGCAATGCTCTTCTCCATGTAACAAATATATAACATATATTCTTATTGCAAGAAGGAGATAGAGGTTCTAGGGTGGGGAAAGCAAATGCATGAATTAATGAAGATTTGTTTCAAAAAAAAAATTAATGAAGATAGGTTTGATGGTGAAGAAACATTAGGACTGAGGAAACATTCATTGATCCATTGAAAGCAAAGCAGATGCAGGGATTATAACAAATTAAGAGTGCAATATATGAAGAAGAACAAGAAAACTCCCAGAAAAAAGAAGAAGAAGAAGAAGAAGAAAGAGCAACAAAAAAAATGCGACACAGAGAGAAGAAGAAGAAGAACGTGAGCAAATAAAAAAAGGAGTGTGTTTTTTTCACATGTGTGATGGACCCCTGATCCATATTGCAATATGGATAGGGGTCCATGATATAATTTGCCGTCTTCTTGTTACATAATTTTTTTATACAATAACGCATTCAAATATTAGATACAATTTCAAATTTGGATAAAAAGTTTTCATTTTCTTAAAGAGTCTAGTTGTAGTTATCATGCAACCGTTGCATGTGGCCATCCACATCCGCACCATTGGATGTGAATGACTCTCCCTTTTTATAGTTCTTTTTTAATATTTTATTGAAAAATTTTTATAAAATAAAATATATATTTAATAAAAATAATTAAAATAATTAATTGAGAGCTAAATAGTATATTTATTGTATTTCTTATATATTTAGAAATATAACGATTTAATAAAATTGATAAAAATAAATAATTAATTTATAGGGAAAGTACAAAAAAATACTCTATGGTTTCACTCTTTTTACGATCCAGGTCTAAGAAATTTTTCTTAATATTTAAGTGACATGTGGTTTTCATCATTAACATTTAAGCGATAAAGTCACTACCACCGTTAAATATGCAAATATGACAAGTTAATGTGACATCTGATATGTCTTTTTTTACCCATAAGATCTAGGGAAAAAGGAAAAAATAACCCTAAAACAAGTGAAGATAAAGTCCCTAAAATAAATATGTGTAAAATACCTAACCTTAAATGAAACCAATCTTTATCCTTTACATTCATTTATTTCTTTTACAACTTTTATTTTCTTCGTTTGGGTCAAATCTTTTTAAATGAAGCCAATCCCTAACTAATATAATCAAAATTGAAGTAAGCATGAAGGCATCTATTCTAGAATTATGTACGAAGTAGGAGAAGAGATGTTTTTGTGGTCTGAAGAAGGTTGTAAGAACCTCAGCAATCACACTCAACAAAGTAGATGTTTTAGAGACTATCCATTATTTCCAAGCAAAAGTGCATGTCATTTTCTGTACTAGATTGATGAGAAGAAAAATGCTTAAGCATCATCGAATGTGAAACCAACAGTAATGGGATGATGAGATTGTTGAATGTAGATTTCGAGCTATCCAGTTGAAAATGGCGCTAGGTGAGGCGAGGGAGCAAGTTTCTTCATAACAATGGGATTTACATCATACTATTGAGGAAATTAATAGATTGAAAAATATATTGGAGACTGAAAAAAGCAAAAAATCAATAAAAAGATGTGCTTGTTGTTTTATAGTTATGCTCATAGTTGTGTTAATTTTATTATTTTTGTTGATGACTTCTTTATGAGGCAGTTGAAGGTAGATAGGCATAGGCGTTGTGTGTATGGATGATGTAAATTATGTAACCCGACACTTGTTTGATGAAATGTCTAAATGAAAATGACCATTTTCCATCTAGTGAAATTTTTTTTTTATGTGTATAATTATTATTTATATTATCATATTTATATAAAAAGACTCTTTACTGGTTTACTGCTATCAATGAAAATACTCTAAAACAAAACAAAACATATATATGGCAACAACAATCAATGAGCTTATGATTGGATTTGTACAAATGGCAATATGATTACAAACTCTAGAATGGATTTTAGAGTTTCTACTAATGTTTGGTGGACATCCCATCACTAAAGTACTAGTTAATCATTCTTAAAATAAATGGGTGCTAATTGAAAGCAAGAGCATCATTCTTAAAACATAAAGAGGACGAAGAGACTAAAGAGTTCCTAACTATCAAAATAGCACTCTAAAGGTAAGTGTTAATTGAAAGCAAGAGCATCTTTTTCACATGCAACTAGCATGCAATAATCAAAAGTGTGGATTATGCATAAATAAAAAGCAATACCATATAAAATTAACACATGTTATTCATATGTTAACCAAAAAACCTACTTTTACAACTTGTACATGCTAAAAAACATAACTAGTGAATTGTAAAAAGTTTGATCATTAGGACTTTCTACATATAAAGTATAATTCACAAAATGTCACAAAACACAAAATAAACCAAGTTAGCCAAAAGAGACATCACATAAACATATTAAACTAATAATTAATTATCTTAACACATAAACATATACTCATTTAGGTTACTGGGATCTAGTCTTTTTTACTTTTGCCCTACTTGAGTAAGTTGATTCCATTAAACTAGCGAGCTCAAATTTCTTTTTAAAATTCTTAAAGCTAGTTGGAGGGATGTTAGTAATAATATCATATTGAGATTGCCTAGTGGAGGCTTTAGTAGGTCTCAGAGGCCTAATTATTGTGCATGTCCTTTGCAAAAAAAAAAATTGACATTTATTAAAACTAAGTAAAATTGTATGTCCATTTGTTTTTACAATAATGCTTTTACAATATTTATTCTAAAATGTTGTTGTTGCTGGTTGACTTAGGGGCATTTGGATAGTTTAAGATGGAGTAAATTCCCTATTTGCTAAGCTAGTTTACGGTAAAGACATACTTTTAGGCTTGTCCCTAAGCATAATTTTGCTTTTTTACATTTTGTACATAACCATACATAAATCATTCATTATAAATTACATAATTTCATCCATCAAACCAACTTATTCCTTCATTATAATAGAAAAGCATACCTCATGTCTATCCATAACACCAAGTGTCTTCTTGTTTGGGAATTAATATGAGTTATGCTTCTCGAAATGGATCTAACAGTTACTGTCCTCCTCGGCCTACCTCATCTTGATTGTTCTTATGACTGTCAAATCAAATTAAAAAAAAAAGGATTCCCTCATATGGGATCCCTGAAGAAAATATCAAGTTGCTTTTACAAATAGCTTGATGCACTATCTCCCTTTAACCTTTTAGTGAAATGCGGCAAAAGAAAGGAAAATCCATGGACCGACCACATCGTCATTAAAATCACATAATCATTAACTATTTTCTTTCTTATTCAAATTAACTTACCACATTTGCTTACTACTCTAGCATTTTCCTTCTTATTCTCTTTTACCAAGTTGTCCCCCCTATAATTGCAGCCTTACAACCCCTAACATTGTGTCCCACTTGTCCATAATTGCCACACATACCACCTGCCCACCAACTCTTAATACTTTGTAGGGATTTCTATGTTCATTTGGAGCTTGTATTCTTTTTCATTTTGTTTTCCTATTATCTTCCTTTGTATTAGAGGGTAAATGTCCATATGTTTTGTTCTTTCTCATTCATCTTGACTAGGTATAGGAGTCATTACATGCTTATACAAGGCCAAATAGGTTTTCATTGAAAAATACTCATGCACATAATCTTCAGGTTTTTCTCTATTGGCAAAAATAGTAGAATTGACGTAATTATATTAGATACCTAATAGATCCCACATCCTATAACTATAAGTCTTTATTTTCAAATTAATCACATTCTAAGTGGAGTGAAAATCTACTTTATACTTCCTCTATCTAGCAGGTGTACAAAAGTAGTTCCTTGTTTCACGTTTGACCTTGTCTAACTTATCTTAAATTTTAGGACACAAATCCCATTTATACTTATGCATCCCTAAATACTTAACGTGTATTCTCTTTATTAATCATCCCACTCTAGCATACTCAAAATAGGCATATCTATGCCTTCTTATAAGTAGGAGTTAAAGGAATCACTTATGGTATTCTGTAATGCATCTAATTTTATATAAGTTGAGAAGAATACCCTTGCCCAATCTTTAGGGTTATGAATCATGACCTAATCATAAGCTTTTTTATTGAACTCGTTCATTTTCTTCATTTTTACTTCAAAAATTTTCACTGTTCCAACACCTGCAATAGCCCACAGTCTTTTTTTTTAGAATCTATCCCTTGAATATTCTTCTAAAATTGGCATCCATGTGCTTGACATAATGTCAATGCTCCACATTAGGCATGAGTTGATCAAAAGCCTTAAATAGTCCCTTCAAAACATGAAATTAAGTCTTTTTATGTAAGTAAAAGTATGCAAGCTGGTAGCCAAAATATAAGTCTTTAAGTAACTTTTTGCTTATTGGACACGAAGACCCACCCAGTCTTATATGGATCCCCATAATCTTCAAAGTATATCTTCAAAGATGCTTTGTACTCAATATCAACCACAGCTAATGCAATGGGCACCATATCTCATTGCCATCCCTCCCATGAGCATATAAAAGCTATCCCCCGAAGAAGTTATCAAATGGCAGCCGTTTAAGCCTATTAAAGGTCTTATACCTAAAAGTGCTTATTGTTGTGTTGAAAATCTTACATACATATTGTTAAGATGTAAATGAGTTGTAAATAGATTAGGAGATAAGTTTGGAAGCCCCTTAATTAAAGGATTTAGTTAAATAGTCTTTCTATTCTTTATAATGAGTTAGTTTCCTATTTTTTCTCTTATAATCTGCTATATAATGTTGTTGTATACAATCTATATGATATAGAAAATTTTTTCTATTTTCATAAATCATATATTGTCACATAGTATTAGAGCCTTAGTTTTATTTCCTGAGGCCATTTCTTCCTCTTCACGCAACCTTCATTGTCGCATGTTTTTTTTTCCAGCCTTCATCATTATGTTATTCTCTTGCATATTCCAACCTTCATTGCTATCATTCCTATTTTTCCTTCTAGATCTCTGATCTCTTTTCTTCACTATATCAACTTCCTAAATAACTATAACTAGTAGCCTATCTGAAGAACCCAATTCTGTTCAAAAAATTAGAGAATTGTAAAATATACAAGCTTTTAACAGGCTTAATGGAAAAAATTACCTCAAATGGTCCCAAATTGTTTGCACATACCTAAAGGGTAAGGGCAGAATTAATCATCAACTTGGAATATGACCAATAAAAGAGGATCCAACCTTTGGAGCATGGGATGTGGAAGACTATGATTATGTCCTAGTTATGGGACTCTATGGAACCTACAATTGGTGACACATGCATTTTTTTTACTACAGCAAAAGAAATTTGGGATTATATTCAATGCATATACTCAAAGGCCAGTAATATTTCCTAAGTGTATGAGATCAAAGTTAAAGTTGGAGCAATTAAATAAGGAGACAAATCTGTCATAAAACATGCAAAACTTTTGCAAAAGCTGTGGCAAAACTGCATCAGTATCGAGTAATTGAGATGAAGTGTTTTAATGATGCTAGGATTTTGAAGTCCTTCATTGAAAAGGATTGAGTCTGTGATTTTTTGGCTGGATTAAATCCTGAATTTGATTAAGTCAGGATTCAAATCCTTGGCAAAGAACACATATTATCCTTAGAAGAGATAATTTCATTAATCTGAGCAGAAAAAAGTAGAAGGAGCGTTATACTTGACCCACAAACTATAGTTGGATCAGCACTAGCAACAAAAAAATTATGAAAAAAAGAGTTGTCTACCTCAACACTTAGGTAGAGACAACCATCGAAAGGAAAACAAGGACAATCTTTGGTGCACCCATTGCAAGAAACCAATGCACACAAAGGAGATGTGTTGGCAGTTGTATGGTAAGCCATCAAGCCTAGAGTGAGGAAACTGTGGGAGGCAGTAGTGACATCAAGCACACATGGCAGAACATACAGAACAATACACCAAAGAAGGTTCAATAATAAGAGGATTCAATAGTGAAGAAACTGAAAAGCTAGAAGGATTGTTGGGATCTCTTGACAAATCTTCTAGAGCTTGTTCTTTGGCTCTTTTAGGTAAACCTTCATTTTCTTTTTGCATGAATGCCTTAGACAAATTTTAAGCTAATTCTTAGATAGTAGACTCTGGTGCCATAGACCATATGACCTCCACATCTCAATTTTTCCTTACCTACAATCCATGCCTTAGTAATAGAAAGATATCAGTAGCAAATGGTTTTTTAGCTACAATTGTAGGATTAGGAGACACTTATGTGGCACCTTCTCTAACCCTTAAAGATACCCTTCACGTACCAAAACTATCAGTAAATCTTGTTTCAGTTAACAAAATCACTAAAGATTTAAAATATTGTGCAATATTCTATCCTTCCTACTATGTCTTTCAGGACCTAGCCTCGAGATGGAAGATTAGACTTGTTAAGGAAAAGAACGACCTATATTATCTTAAAGCACTAAGTCCCTTAAAGAGAGTCATAAATAATCAATCTTTGTTATTTCTTAGCTCATCTAATAAAGATACTATTTGGTTTTACCACCTTCATTTTAGTCATCCATCTTTTTGTGTTCTTAATGTCATGTTTCCTGCCTTGTTTAAAGGATTGAGTCTTACATATCTTAATTGTGATATTTGTTTTATAGATTTTAATTGTGATATTTATGAACTTGCAAAACATACTCGTGTACCTTTTTGTACTAGTAATAAAAGTAGTTCATATCCTTTTGATTTGATTCACAATGACATTTGGGGCCACAATTTTAAATATTTTGGAGTCTCGTTGGTTTGTATCCTTAATTGATAATTGTACTCGAGTCACACTGATCTTTCTTCTTAAATAAAAATTTGATGTTAGCATTATTATACCTAATTTTCACTCAATGGTTTAAAACCAATTTGGCATTAAACTAAAAAGGTTTAAGACAGATAATGTTAGAGACTACTTCAACTAGACTTTGTCACACTACTTCCAATCACAGGGCATTATCCATGATTCATCATATGTTAATACAACTTAAAAAAACAGAGTAGCTGAAAGGAAAAATGGGCATTTACTCAACACCACTTGAGCTTTGCTCTTCCAAAGAATTGTTCTTAAATCCTATTAGGGAGAGGCTATTCTTACTGCCATTTACATGATCAATAAGCTTCCTTCGTATGTATTGGACAACAAGAGTCCCATAGAACTCCTTAATAGTTTTTACCCTCATTTCAACTTCAAATGGGCTCACTCCTAGGGTATTTGGGTGCACTATATTTGCCCATATCCGTAACCCTCACAGGGGTAAATTAAACCCTCGAGCCATTAAATGTGTCTTCCTTGGTTACTGTTCCACTCAAAATGGATATAAATGTTATAATCCTTCATCTAAAAAATTGTACATCTCTGTAGATATTACCTTCTTTGAACATACATATTTTTTCTTCAAGTCCTCTCTTCAGGGGGAGACATCAATGATGGAATATAGTACTTATAAGTCTTTTGAACCACTTAACACCCTTGACCTTCCTCAAGTTTCAACTCGTGTTATTGAACCTAAGTCATCCCCTGATCCAATTAATGTCATTGAACCATTACCTGATTCATCCCTTATTCCAGGCAGTGCTACCCATAATTTTCTAAGATTTCCTTAGGTGTACTCAAGAAAAAAAGGTCATTCCAGAATTAACATAAGTCTATGAATCTAACTTAGACTTTAGGAATAAGAACATGGTAAGATCTCACCTTTACATATATAATTAGGTACAACACACATGAATGTCACTGACCCAACAAATGACCTAGATCTTCCTATTATTATTAGAAAAGGTAACAGAGAATGCACTAAATGACCATTCTATCCATTATCTCACCATGTCTCTCTTAAGCACCTATCAGGCTATCACCAACCCACAAAAAGCTCATTGTTAGTCTAAACACCATTAATATTCCTAATATTAAAAAGGGAATGGAGGGATGCTATGAGAGAGGAAATTAGTGCATTAGAAAAGAATAAAATATGGGAGATTGTTGATAAACCAAAAGGAAAAAACGTTGTTGATTGTAAATGGGTTTTCATATTTAAATACAAAGTTGATGAATCCTTTTAAAAAATATAAAGTAAGATTGGTAGCAAAAGGGTATACTTAGATATATGGGGTTGATTATCAGGAGGCTTTTGCTCCAGTTGTAAAAATGAACACTATGAGAGTCTTGCTATCATTAGTAGCCCACTTTGATTGGCAGCTCCTATAGTATCATATTAGGAATACATTTCTCCATTCTAACTTAGAAGAAGAAATTTATATGAATATCCCACTAGGATTTATAAGTGACATAAATAACAAAGTGTGCAAGCTGAAGAAAACCTTTTATAGGTTCAAATAATCCGCTAGAGCATGGTTTCAAAGATTTGCAAAAGTCATGAAGGAGTCTAGGTACAAACAAAGCCAGAGGGATCACACTTTGTTTATTAAGCACTCAATTACAGGCAGGGTGACTACTCTTCTAGTTTATGTAGATCACATCATAGTGATTGGAAATGATAAGAAAGAGAAGCATGAATTAAAGTAGAAACTAGTGAAAGAGTTTAAAATAAAAGAATTGGGAAAACTAAAGTACTTCCTTGGTATTGAGGTGACATATTCTACATAAGGAATCTTCATCTCTCAACAAAGTATGTGGCTGATTTATTAGCTTGAAATAATAGAATATACATGCTTATATGCTTAATTAGTTGCTTGAATATCTATTTGTTTAATTATTTGATTATATGTTTGTTTGTAATTATTATTCTTTAAAGCATATCATTGATAAATTGATAAAATTAGTTTATTTAATTTGTTAATAAATTTGCATAAATTAAATTGTACAAGAGACTTAGGTACATTTGCATGATCAAAACAATTTGAAAATTCAAGATAAAACTCTTATTTTTCAAAGTTTTTAATTGTGTCAATTTAGTCTTAAAAGGATGTAATTGAACAATTTTTCTAAACTTTTTAAGACTTAATTGAAAAAGTTTTGAAAGCTTAGGGACTAAAATGAATTTTCATCACAGTCATTACTATAACCTATAACAATTGTTATACCTATTCGTCTCTGACATAGAGACACTCACGATCATAAGGGGCGTCTTGACAACTTTCGGAAAACTGATTTATTTTGAATTTTTATTAAATTATCACACATTTTCAATTCTAATTCAATTTTTTAATATCTCAAATCTCTAAGGAGACCATCCTAGGGTAGATATACACCTCTCTTTTCCTATATAAACCCCATTTTCATCTAAATTTAGTCACTTTTATTCTCTTTTGGACCTTATTCTTCTCCAAGTGCTTCTCCTATTACTTTAATCATTCCTTTAACATTCTATTTAATTTTTTTTCTTTTTCCACCACATCAATGGCCCTCAAGAAAGCCTCAAAACCCTCTTCTTCTCAAGGTGACTTCTCAAAAAGAGCCACCAAAGAATAACCCCAAAAAAACAACCTCTTTTATCCTTCTCTTCAAGTGAAATAAAGGCTAGAACTACTGCCTTCCAAAAGAGGACAATCATTCCCTCTCACTACCTGTTAAAGAATATTGTTGAGAGACTTGGTTGCTTTGAGGAAGTGAAAAATCTTCTTAATAAGGTAGGCTTATTTATTTTGGCCTTCACTTCTCTTCGTACATGTCCTTTTTTTATTATAGAATTTCTCTCCATTTTCACCTTGAGATATTCCTATTATGATGATAATAACTTATACTATAGTATGAGATTCAAACTTAGGGGTAAGAAAAGGTACATGACTTCTCTTGAATTTGACACTCTTATTGGTTTTCAAAGGGATGGGCATGTCCAAACTCTTTCCACACTGATGCCTCATTCTTTTTGGGTTAGGCATTATAAACCTCAAGTCTCCTCCTTCATTGCAGGACACACCAAATCCTCCTCCTTTAATTCTAAAGCCTTTGGTATATTTAAAGATTTCTTTCTTACTCTATAAATGCTAGATTCAAAGCAATGAGGCTTTCTCTTTTGATGATCTTTTGATTCTTCATTGCATGGTGGACAATACTGAGATCATTATAGAAAAATTCTTATAATGGAGACTTTGGCTTTTAAGTGATAATGTCTCTCGTTCCATTTGCATTAAACGCATTATTATAAAAATTGCTCAATTCTTCCAAATAAATTTTAACTCCCTTGACTCCATTCCGTCTATCCTTCTTGATGACACCTTTATAAAAACATTCTAAACAATTCAAGAAGGTTATAATCTTTAAGTGTGGAAGGATACTACTCCTCAAGAGGGTGGCAATGATGAAATAGAGTAACTTTTTAGAGAAATTTAGCAATTTAAAGAACAAGATGAAGACGTTGAAGACACCCAACCTCCTCAAGTGACTCCCTCCTCTCATTTGTCTTAAAGAAAAAGGGTGAGAAGTGAAGGCACTTCAAGAGATTCCTAAGGCATTAATAATGGGTCTCAATGGGTTGGATAATTATTTAATTGGATGTCTTTAATAAAATCTGACTTTAATGCCCATTTTTATCAAGTGGACACTCACATTGCTCATTTGTAATATTATTTTCACTATCTCTATGAGAGGCAAGGATATCAATGTTAATGGGCACTCTTTTCTCAGCTAATACTTCAAGAGGGAGATGATTAAGGCCATGGTGGTAATGGTCAATCTTAGTTATAGTTTTCTTGCTTTTATGTTTTCATGTTCTTTATATTTTCATGTATTTAAGTTAGCTCTTTATTTTTATTCCTTAATAATCTTAGACTACATGTAATCTCTTTTAATTTTTAATGAAATTTATCTTTTATCTATCTTTACATATCTAATTCTTATGTATCATTCTTTCTTTTTTGTACTTTGACAGAAGGGGGAGAAATATGCATGTTTTGAGTGATCATGTTATGTGCAACCTAAATGTAATTTAATATGCAATTTAAATTTTAGAATGACATGATACATGTTAAGTGATATATGTAATTTAAATATTAAAATTTGAATGTATGTAACTTTAAATTGATCCTTAATAATTAACAAAGGCATTTAATGATCAAAGATTATTTGCAAATTTAAACGTCAAAACTTGAATGATAACATTAAAACTTAATACTTGAACTAATAACCTTATTAAAATGTGCACTTGTTACGGAAGAGCTTGCTCGACCTATGTACATATTAAAGGGGAGTTCTAATTCACACACTTGCACTAATATTCTTTTAACTCTGCCAAAATTGTTTGTCAAAGTTGTTTGTGATATGCTCTAGGCCAATTATGTAATGACCATATTTGGACTTTGTCATATTTCCATTTTATTAATAAAAAGGCATTTTCATTATTATTTCTCTATTCTAATAAATTCCTTGAATAGCTAAATCTGCCTAAGGTCATCAAGTATATAACTTGATAGTAAAACTCTTAGGTGAAACTTGAATTTTATTCTAAATTATCCCTAGTCGGTCATTATTGTTAGAATAATAATAAACGAAGACTAGTATGAAGTTAACTGATAACTATGATTTACTAATCATGTATATGAGATATTGAAAGAGCCCTAGAGGGGGGGTGAATAAGGCTATTGAATAAAAATCAAAATTAAAAATAATTTTTTGCAAGAATTGAAAGAATGTTGAGAAGGAAAAATGATGAACACAAGAATTTAAGGAGTTCGGATTCTCAACAATCCTACGTCTCCACCTAACTTATCCCCAAGTTAGGATTTTCAATCTAACCCAATCTTACTCAAAAGATAGAGATTACACAAGAGTTTTATGGCTCACTCTTACAACCTTACAACATGAGTTTTCAAGGCTCACTCAAAAAAACCAAATCCCAAGTGTTTCAATGGACAACACTTAAACCAATTCCTTT
>CATIWK010128678.1:0-12720 GCA_949634005.1 Mallotus japonicus
ATCCATTGGATTCAAATCCCCACCATATGTATGTATGTCAAGTGTCAACTGCAACTTGGTGTTTTTTATCACTATAAACTGAGGATGTGCGAGAAGGTTAGGACTCGAATTTGAATGTGAAATATTTGACCATTAGGCCACAGCTGCACCAGTAATTGCAACTTAATTCATTTCTTGATTTGTACTTTTTTTTTAATAATATGTTTCTAATTTGATACATCAAGAATTATGAACTATTATTATAATCGTTTATAAAATGATAAAAATACATCATCTAAATTTTTTATTTTAAATGTGTATAAAATTAATTCAATTTGTTAATAAGTACTTTGAGTTTTGTCAAGATGCATTTTTTCAATTCTTGGTTTGCGGTCGCACGAGTTTAATGGGAGGAAAATAAAAGTTTGCGCATGAACATTAAATTAGATTTATTCATAGATGTCTCTATCTTTTATTTTTCTTTTTGCATATTGAGCTGATAAAATGTGTAGCAAGGACCACCATTCAAGTGTTTTAAATTAGTGATGTTTGTAGTAATTAAAATAAAGAGCAGCGACTAATAAAATGATAATTTAGTTTGCATGGATACGGATATGCGAACATAAAAATATGAAAATGATTTCTAATTAAAATATATGTCTTTTAAATTGAAGTGTCTATATAATACAGACACGAAAAAATAGAAATACAAATAAAAAGAAATGTCTATTAATTGAAGTGATCGTGCAACATAAATTGTAACTACTCTTTAAGGATATCCTGAGATATATGTTTCGATTTCTACTGTCATCGATTTAAAAGGAAAAATTACTCTTTTTTATACGGTCTATCAATATAAAGAGCTTGGAATAAATAAATGAATAACACCAAATGTATCGAATTCAATTCTGATTAAAATAAAGAGGTTTTTTTTTTTTTTGCCAAGAAAAAGAGAACTTCATTAAGAACTCGAATAGACACCAGCAAGGCTGAGAGTACAACGGAAAATACAATTACTATAAAAGTAGTTCTTGACTAATGGCAAACACTATTACATTAAAATAAAGAGTTATGGCATTAGAAACAAGTGAAGAAAATCATTGCAAGTCACTAACAATTTAAAAGGGTTATGGTAGAGCAAAGTTCGGTCCATTACCATTACCATACATATAATTTCACTAAAAAAAGCTTGAAAAATTGTCCTAATTGCATAGTTCATGTTGATGATTAATGTAATAGTGATGTGACGTGATTCATCTTTGATCTTGACGTTCATTCCTTTGTTAATATTCGACAAATTCAACAAGCCATAATTACAAAACTCAAATTTTACAACCTTTCTTTAGAAGCTTTAAGAGGTGAGGTGTAATCTTTTTATTTGTATGCAGTATGCTCCTTGATATTCTTTATGACCTTGCCCACCTCTTTTCTTTGATAACTACAATTATGATCCTTATAATTTTGCCTTTTACCAAAATTAGTCCTATGATTTTTTTGATAATTAGGTACTCTGTGTTTCATATTTTTTTACACTTTAGTACACTTTTAACAAATATTATTTAAAATATATAATTTAATGTAAAAATAATATGCATTTTTATTTCTAAAATCATATAATGAGTAATATAGCATTTTGTTTTTTTGGTAGAAAGTCGCGGCAACAGCCGGAATTAGTAATTAGTCCTGTGATTTTTTTGATATTTAGGTACTCTGTGTTTCATATTTTTTTTACACTTTAGTACACTTTTAACAAATATTATTTAAAATATATGATTTAATGTAAAAATAATATGCATTTTTAATGCTAAAATCAGTGCTTACCACCAAGACCAAGGGGTCTTGGTAGTAATATAGCATTCAACCAACTACAATAAACTCACAAAAAATTAAATTCAGGTATATTTTTAATTTAATTATGAATAAAAAGAAATGATATTTAAAATGAGTTTACAATATTTTTAAAAATAACCAATTTGTTAGATTGATCATAAATCATATATAAAATAAATTTATCATTAAAATTTAATATTATATTGATGTTTTCTCATAAAATAATGATAATATTAGTTAGAAAGGATACTAAAGTGTAAAAAATAAACCTACAAGGATCCAAATTGCATTTATTTATTTATTATTATTCTACGCTTTTTCTTATACATGGTTTATCTTTTGTTTGTTTCAATCATTGATACCATGCGTTGTGTGTTGGAGTATAGGTGATTGAGATATGAACATCTCTATTCAAATCTTAGATGGCACTCGATCATTTTAGCTAAAACGATGGTTGCTTAGATCATATATGGTGGCGCACATGCGTGCACTTAACAATTTCTACGTTCTCCCGAACAAATTTTAAGCCTCAATTCATCTTTAAATTTTAAGAGAGTTTCTATTTTGTTAATTTACAATCTTTTAATATTATAAAAAAATTTATTTGGTGGAAGGCTGTAGAATTAAGGTTGGTAGAAGGGTGCATTTGAATTTTAAACCCATCAACAAATGATGGGGATGAAGAGAAATAGATGATTGCGGTTAAGTGTGTACTAATAACTCTCTCTTCTTCATCCACCAACTCTCACTTTGATTTCTCCTTTTTCTTCTTTTCTTTGGTTTTTATGGTTTTGAGTGGATTTTTTTGTCAAAAATATCCAAATTTCTTACTTTTTTGCATGTTAATATCAAAATAAGTTATTTTGAGTTTTAATCTCAAATCGATGAATTTTAATTCTATTTTGATTGTTTTGTTGGTTAAATATTTTGTTGATGACAGTGTATTAATGATGTTCTTACATTGACGCTATCAATTGATCTTTATATACAATTTTTTCATCCACCAACACTAACACTATATTAATTGATTTCTCTGTATGATTTGTACCAATTGGTGTTAAAAGGAATTTTACTATAAAGAAATCACAAAAATCAGTATCCACAAAAGATTATTTTATTTATCTTATTATTTATATCAGTACTTGAAGAATTTAGTAACTTACACTGTACTATATAATATTATATTATAACTCAATTTTTATTTGTAACCCTTGATCAATGGTAGATCTTTCTTTTTCTTTGCTTTATTTAAAAAAAAAAAAAAAAGGAGAAATGGGTATTTGTATTGCTTGGATTAGTGACAATAAATAATTAAAATGTTTCTTAATGATGCATAGTTGTTATCATATTGTAACATCATTTGCACTAGCATACGCATCAAACAAGATTCAGTGGCACGATATTGGCAATTAGAGGGGTAAAAAAGATCCTAATAATATTTTGAGGTCATGGGATTAATTAAGGTGGAGGTGGTGCCGGTGCCGGTGGTGGTGCTGGTGGGCCGGCAGGAGGTCCTACAGGACCAGGTGGTGGAGGTTCAAAAGGCACAGGAGGAGGAGGAGCAGGAGCAGGTGGTCCTAATAGAGGTTCTACTGGAGGTGCTGGTGGGACACCTGAAGGACCACCAAAGCAATCTTGCAACAACCAGCAACAACATAGCATGTAAAAGCTGCAAGACATAATGATATGATAATATTAACTCTTAATTCCATTTATTTATTTAAAAAAAGAACGATGTACTAGCATGCCCTCATGGTGTTTAATGACAAAAAACTACTGTTAGCGTGTAACGTGAACTGTACTAGTTAGCAACATGGAGACACATAAAATGCAAATTTAGAAAGCATTGTTACCAACCAAGATGACACGGCACCGCACAGGCTATTAAAGAAACCTCCAGGAGAACCAGGAGCGGGGAAAGGTGCTGGAGGACCCCACCCAGGTCCTCCAGGACCAGGAGGCCCTCCAGGGCCTGGTGGTCTCATTCAGAAATTTGGGTTCTTCCTTGAAGCGATGCTGCTAATGGAAAGAATGCAAGCAATGTCCAGATCTTGCTAGGAGGAGAGGCAAGGAAAGGCAATAGATTCTATTAGTTCAGAGAAAAGCAGCTTATAGTTCTGGTCTCTGTGATTTTCAGGTCAGGCCATTTAAAGCATATGCGAATGGAAATGAGGTGGTCCTTCAACACATGCACCTACTTCTTAAAGTAAATTTTCAACAGTTTAGAAAGGGGGAAAATCTTGTAGCTGCCAAATCTACCTGTCAAAACCCACCTGCACGGTGCACCTACTCCCTTTTCGAACTACTTAGCATTGAACTACAAAGTAAAAGAAAACATAAAAGAGATGCTTTTTCTAGGGTTGGAACTATTGGAAGTACGCTATATTATCATCAAGTTGTAGGCTTGAAAAGCAGAGATTTGTCCTGAAAAGTGCTGGTGTATTAATCTAATCTCATAAGCAGAATGTGCAAACGACGTTGAAATGTTAGCTGTGACCAAACCTATTCCAATGAGACTCCAAGTTAAGCACTCAAAAGCTCAATTATCATGTCCGCATAAATTTGTTCTAATGATCATTTTTTCACTCATAGCAACTTGGTATGTACCAAGCTATGTAGGAAAATTGAACTGCCGAATCTGTAAGAAAATAACAAACAGTAAAACTGGAATATACAAGTAGCCTTCATAAACTAACACAAATCAAAACAAATAACTGAAAACAAAACTCTGGGTTCCCAACACAAGTTTATTAATATTTTCTCACTAAACTAAATACAGTTTTCCACAAGAAAACAAAAAGAACATGTACAACACTACAGGAACTGCTCACAATATAAAATAATAGAACAATGGATCAGAAAAATGAATACAAAGACTTTTTTTTACCTCTCATTGCAATTAACTGGCTTTCCCGGATGCATACAAGAAAGGCAGGTTTGCAGATTTCCCAGCCTCATGAATGGTCTCACATACTAGCAGGAATTATATTACCACACCTTCCTTTTCTCTTACCCGCACTGAATTCTTATCTTTCTGTTTCTTTCTCCTTGGAGCACCAACTGCAGCTGGGTCCATCAATGGGCCTGACCAAGTCTGAATATGTGCTTTTGAATATGAGAAGTTTGTGGAACTGAAAGGGACATCCGGGGGATCAAAAACTGGATCAAGGTGATGTGAAGATCCCAGAGGATAACCAAGTGCTCCATCTTGGTGTGGAGGAGGAAATTTCTCACTCTTGCTCTTTGCATTTGCATGTGTTATTAAACGCCGCCTCTGTTTAAGGGAAAATGTGAAAGAACACAAAGCATTGATCACCATGGTTTACACTAGAAAATTGTAACTTCGAGGATCATACACAGCAAAGCCAGAAAAAAACAAGAACCGTTGACACATTACTTTGTGTTAAGAGTAGGAAATTAAGGGTCTAGTCTATTGGCTTATTAAAGTCTCATATTCAATTCCTACAGGCTACCGAAGCAATAATTACATGCAGATCATACCCAAATATGCATCTGATTAAAATCTAAATCCGGGTTAAGTGTTAGTTGCATTTAGAAGCCTCAAGAGATAGAACAGGGCTATAAAAGTTCGCACAAATCTCTAAGATATATCACATTACAAGCTACTAACAATAATCTAGCAGTTATTTTAGTTGTGTGTACAAAAAATGCCTGAAGAACTTATCCTCTATAATTCCAAATTATGTTTGTCATACATCTGTAGGTGAAAACAACATGAATGCAAGGAAGGTTTATGAAGAAGAAGCTTATCTGACATACATCAAGATTGGCTTGAAGCTCAGCATTGGCTTCTGGAGCAGGAAAGGCCCTTACAGCTCGGTCGCGTGGACGTGACTTCTTCACACCATCAGCATTAGCCTTTCCAGCAGCTCTCAATCTGCAGTGATCAAGATTGTTACAACTTATGTTTAGACAGAGAGCAAGGAAAAAGTGGGACTGATGAAGAGATGAAAAATAAGTTTAAATTTGAAAGCTTTTGCAAGCTATTTTTCTTCGAGTAAAATGTGAAACAAGCAACAATTCCACAGTTCTGAACTGAAGAATCCAAATAAGAATGACATGGAAAAGATGCTTAGCAAATGGCAACTTATGGTAAACTTTTATATTATAACACAAGAAAATTATGCAACACATTTCAGCAATTTGTGTTTTACTTGGTTTATTGTGATGAGAAACAGTCACTTTGAATGCTATGCAATACAAAGTAAAAGACGAGTCCACTGACAAAAAGTAAAATAAAAGCTTGAATGCACTTAAGCACCCCACCTTCTAGCTTCTTCATCACGTAATTTGGCATCCATCTCCTTGCTTGGAGGGTATTTTGGAAGACTAGAAGGCTCACAAGCATAAGGCTTGGTAGTAAAGAACTGTAAAACAAGATGACAATCAATCACAATGACTATTATCCACTGAAAATAGTCAAACACATGAGATTCAAAGATAATAATAAGATTCCAAATTAGTAGGAGTCATTCATGCAAAGAATCCAATTTGAGGCTCATAAAGGCTACAGATAGAGACATCATGTTGGATTACTCAGAAAGCTGATCCAAGCCCGTGGTCAAAGCACAAGACCATACTCCATTGCTAAAATTACCCAAACTTAAACAATGCCAATATCAACTTGCTCGCAAATAACATAGATGTGTTTGGTTCAATCATCTGATCTATAGCATATTATCTAAAAACAATATGCCTACAAATATTCAACAAAAAATTGAAGCTAACAAATGTTTGCAGTACTCCAAGCAGCTCCATGATAAGCATGTAATGACCAAGTCCTTAGTCCAAAGATCAAAAGAAAAAAAATAGAATATATATAGTCATTGCACAATTAGTGAAGAAGCTTTTAAAATAGTTAACCTCATATACTTCGTGCATTAAGAGCTACGCATTGAGCTACGAGGTCATACCCAGAGTGAGACTGAGCAGCCATGTTCTCCTCGATTCACTTGCTTATGTCAAAATCATGTCCCCGTAGTAAATTTTTTACAATATAAAAGAGGCCAGACTGACACAACACTTGACTCTAAGTAGCCTTAGCACAGCATTTCCTAGTGGAAATGTCAACAAGAGATGAACATTTTTCAACGAGCATGCTCTATGCCATATCAATCAGAACAAAATATAACTAAATGAATAAATTTAGGGAGACAAATGAAATATTATAAGAACAAACTCACTTCACTGTTCAGTGCAGCAGTAGCAGTTAGACGTTCAGCTGGGTCAATTGCTAGAAGTGTTTCAATTAGCGGCAGGGATGATGGTGGAAAGTCTTTGAAAGTCTCTGCAATACATCGCTTGTATGATTGTTGGGGCTTGAATATAGTTGCATGAGGTAACTTTGACTTTTTCCAGTACTCTTCAGAAGGAGAACCGCATAGTTTAAATATCTTGTGTAGCTGTTCCACCTATGTAATGAGACAACTGTTAGAATTAAAAGACAACTTTTGTCCCAATTATCAAGTCAGCCCACTTGTACAAAAGCCCAATTACAGTGGACAACATGAATTGTCTCATTTCTCTGAAGTCAAACTAGCCATTACAAAAGACTGATCTAAATGGAAGTAACTATAGTCCTTGTAGGGAGATATTTGTGCACTGATAAATGGAATTACATATCATCTCCATTCATACAATATTCTTCCTAAACAAGTCCCTAATTTAGGATAAGGAGTTATACTGCTGGGCCTGTTTTTCTGCCACGCAGTTACACTTCAATCTAAATATATACTCGGATGTTCGGAGTATGCATTTATGTGACAGAAGTATCTGCAATTTGAAACCTAAAGAAACAAGCAATTCTCAGTAAATGCAAAATGCCATCGTCGATAAAATTAAATAAATCAGAAATTACCTCAGTACGACCAGGCATGATAGGTTTCCCTGCCAATAACTCAGCAAGAATGCAACCAGCACTCCAGAGGTCCACACCCACACCATAATCAGTGGCCCCAAGAAGCAACTCTGGAGGTCGATACCATAAAGTAACCACCCTGCTTGTCATGGGTTGTTTGTGATTGGGATCAAAAAAGGAAGCCAACCCAAAATCAGCAATTCTAAGGATTCCATCATTGCCAATTAGAAGATTCGACCCCTTAATATCACGATGCAACACATGACGATTATGACAGTGTTCAAGGCCAGATAATAACTGGTGCATATAGCATTTGACCTGCCATGTTCTTGAACATCAGACGAGGGGCAAGCATATATGCACTCACCAAAAAGAAAAAAAATCAAAAGAACAAATTTACCACCTGAGGCTCTGTGAACTTAATGTTCGGGCTAGCTGCCAGTCCAGCCAAATCATGCTCCATGTATTCAAAAACAAGATATAAACTACAAGACATCCTCGAAGTCACCAAACCTTCCAATTTTACAACATTGGGATGATCTAATCGGCGCAGAATCAAAATTTCCCTAGCCATGAATCTCACACTCTCTGGTTCCAAATTGTCAAACCTAACCTTCTTCAATGCAACAATTTTCCCTGTCAAAGTATCCCTAGCTTTGTACACATTACTATATGTTCCCTGTCCAATCTGATAACACCAAAAACAAAACACATATGATTTGTCAACTTGAAAATGCCATTTATGTATGCTAAATTGCTAACTAACCCTCATACTCCAAAATAAAAAACAACTTTCCATATTTAAATTTCTAAAAGCAACACTTTGTTGATTTACCTTATCAAGCTTCTCAAAAGTATCAGCCCGTCTCGGGGTCCATCCATTAATAGCTTCACCAGCAACAACTGAGAGCCAAGATGGCCATCCAGCAGCAACTTGTTCACCTTGTACATGCTTAGGAGGATTACTCAACCTAGGATTTGGTCTTGAAGACCTTCTCCTTTCATTTCTAGGCCTTACCCTCCCACCTTCTTCTTCTTCTTCTGCTACTACTACAACCTCCCCTTCATTATTTTTCTCTTTCCAATTCTGTCCTCCATTTCTAATAGCCTCACCACTACCCTCCTCCTGTTCTCTAGAAACCCTAACTTCTTCTCTCTCCCTCCTTCTCCTCCCTTCACCGTCGCCCTCTGCTGGCAAAGATGCCGCCTTTTTTGGAGTCACCTGTTTCCCAAACACACAACCCATTTCTCATTCCTCATTACACTCCAATTCCGACACTAACCCACATTTTTTTTCACCAAGAAAATCAAAACCCTAGAAGCAAAAATGTGATAAATCAGAGCGGCAGCAGCAGAAGAAGAAGAAGAAGGAAGACAGGTACATAGACTAATTGAAGAAAAATGGGCTTTTTGAAGACAAAAGGAAAGCTAAGTAATGATTTTGAAGCTGGCCAGAGTCAAAAAAAATGAGCTTGATATCACTATACACTACACATTGCACACTAACAAAAGCAAATCCACAAACATACAGTGCACATTAAAGATCTTTTCTTTTTTTGGGTGTAGTTTTTATTTATTTAAGTGAAAAAAAAAAACCAAAAACAAAACTTGAAAAAATAAAGTGTAATAAAAAGGTAAAAGAAGAGAATGTCTATGGAGAGAAAGAGAAGTGGGATCTGTTTGTTTTTCTACTTTGTGAAGTGGGTCTTCTGGTCTCTGTCTCTCTGTGTCTTCTTTTGACTCTCTTCTCTTTTCTTCTCACCCTCAGTAATACAGAAAGAGAGATTGGAGCATGGCAAGATATACAAATGGTGTATAGATCATTTCACAGTAGACTAAATTTTTCACTTAATTTTGGAACAATTTTTGCTTATTCTAATTTTATTATTTACATATTTTTAAAATCATTTTTACTCGTATTTTATTAGTCTGTTTATTGTAAAATTTTTTATTAAATAATTTATAACATATATAAATAATTTTATATAAAAATATATATAAACTTTCTCGTTTTTACTAAATTGTTGTAGTTTTGTGAAAAATCGCGATCTATTATAATGTGTGTTTTCTAGAATTGAAAACAATATTAAATATTCTAATATTATTTAAAATATTAATATATTCTTGTCAATTAAAATATACAATATTTAGTACCTAAATTAATGTTAAAAATATTTAAATTATATTCTTAGTAAATTAAATATTTCAATAACTTATTTATGAATTAAAACGTAAATTGTTTGAAAAAAAATTAAAACCTAAATTCGCAAGATACATCAAATCTAAGGGAATGCAAAATATGTTCAAAAAAAAAAAAGGGAATGCAAATAATTTAATTTTTTTATTATATCTTAGCCAATGAATGAGTGACTTTTGTAGCATTACTGCTGCTTTTCGTTGATGTGGCAATCATTTATTGGACCAATCTTTATAACAGAATTTTTATATAAAAATATATTTTTGTGAACTATGTGCTCGTGAGCTGAAGGGAATGATTGAAAAGTGGCAGTAATTGGCTAGAGGATTTTTTTTTTTTCTTCTTATTTTTTTTAAATAAAATAAAATAAAAATAGGAAAAATAACTTTCATTTGGCTTGTTTGGTAGTGAAGAAAGTCTACTGTTGTTGGAAATAAATAATTGAGTAGTTGGGTAGATGATGCAATTTTTTATTTTTTTGTGATTAATGTTAAATATCATTGAATTTTGTACCAAATTGGGATTGTTGAAATGGTTTTTGCGAAGATTTTTGAGATTTGCACTTACCATTTTTATTTAATGCATAAGTACTTTACTTTGAGAATTCCAAAAAAAAAAAAAAAAAAAAAAAGTACTTTACTTGAGATCGGTTATTAAATTGCTTAATTCCTTTCATGCCCAATCTTTATAGTCTATCTTCAACTTATAAAATAACCATTTAAATCCTTAAATTTATTAAACATAAAATATATTAACACTTTTTATACTATTAAAAATGTTTATAATATTTTTTAAGTTAAAATAAAACTATTTATACACATAAACTAAATGAAAAGCATTTATATGTGATATTTTTAATATATTTATGTGTCAAAAAGATTAATTTATAAGCGAAATGAATAAACTAATAAAACATGTCAGATTTGAAGGGCAATAGAGGTATTAAGCAGTTCCTTTAAAATAATAAGTGAATAAATATACTATTTATATCTACCAACAATCGTTGGAATTAACTAACCAAGGTTGTTTCTACTTAAGTAATGTTTTGGGTTCAAATCATAGTATATACAACTGCGTTGAATTGGTTGCTGGTTACTGATATCCAACTTTCCCTCATCATGCAATAGAAAAAAAATCTAAGTATCAAATCTAAGTATCATTAATTCATTTTTGTAATTAGAGTAGCAGTTAATTTAAATTTATATAGAAATAAAATTGGTTTAGTTTTTGTTCATATAAATAAAAGGAGATATATTAATTATTTATTAATCAAAGTTGAATTTACATTGAAAAATATTTTAAATTTGGGAGAATTGCTATTTTCCCCTGTGTTTTGACCTATTACACTACTTCATTTCTGACATTTGAAAAAATATTTATTCATCCCTGACATTTGTAAAATTGTATACTATTTCATCCATACAGAAGGACTAATGAGTGTTAACTGTTGTAAATGTCAGGGATGAATAAATATTTTTTCAAATGTCAAGAATGAAGTAGTGTAATAGATCAAAACACAGGGGGAAAAAGCAATTATCCCTTAAATTTTTATTTACTGCATAAATTAACTTTAAAATACCTTTTACCGTATACTTTTTTGTTTTACAAAAAAAAAAAATATTATGACCACAATTGAATGAAGATTTAAAAAAAAAAAGCAAAACTATTGTTATGAAGAATTTATAATAGGCTTCGAATGATGTTTTTATTGAAAACTTAAGAGTGTGATTATGAAGACTTGCATAGAAAATTTGATTGTTTTTCTTTTTTTTTTTTTCATGGAAAAATGATTCAAAAAGAGCTTCATAATTCAGTTGAGTAGGTGTAAGACACAAAAGGGACAACATGAATTGGATCTTATAATACATACATATTAATAGATGATGGATGTGGGCATAAAATATTTGTAATAATGAAACAAAAAAACAGCATGTTAAGGAAGAAATGAGGGTGGATCGATGTTTTTATTCTGTCATGAAACATGTAATGAGACGCATGGAATTTGGGAAATAAAGACAATGATTATATAATATTATTAATGGGGTTGTTAAGGTTGGTGGGTATTTGTTAAACTACACATAACAATTGTATTAAACTTTTTTTTTAATATTAATCTTCTGTTTTTGGAATAAATTAAAAAAAAAACTCATAGACAACAATATTAAGCCTTTTTTTTTAAGGAAACATTACCAAATCATTTAGTTCAAAAAAAAAAAAAAAAAAAAGAAAGAAAGAAACATTACCTAAGTTGTTGTTGGCTATATATATATATATATATATAAGGAAAACATTACCAAAGTATTAAGGTGACCATTTTAGTCTTCTGTCTCTCTTTTTTCTTTTTAAGTTTTTTTTTTTTTTAAAAAAAAGAAACTAGAAGGACAAATTTTATCAAAAAATTGGATCTATAATTTTTTTTATTAGCACTCTTACTTAAATTTTTTTTTTTAGAATTTAATAATCTAAAACACACACATAGAGCATAGTGACATCATACGCCATCTAATAAAACCATATCAATTTTGTTAGACGCGGAATAGTATATATGCTACACACACGCTCTAAGTTAGCACTTACTTATATTAATTTTACAAATTCATTATGGTCATTCGACCATTCCACCTATAATATTTTTTTAAAATAACACAATCAAATTGTTATTGCATTGAGATAAGTACACTATAAATGTAGCTCTATCAATCCTTGGATTGGATATATATCATGGAGTATAATAATTAAAACATTCTTATTTAACTGTAATTCTATGGAACGGATGATATCAAAGATAAGAGTAGATCTTCACTGTTGAAGAATAATACAAACTAAATTTTTTTAG
>CATIWK010128690.1:0-14298 GCA_949634005.1 Mallotus japonicus
AAAAACCAAAACTTTGCAATTGAGTCCTTAAACGTACTTTAGAAACACAATCAAGCTTCTTTGAGATTTCGAATTCAAACATCCCGAGACTAATTTTTAATTTTCTCATCATCGGAGTTCTCTGTCGCATCCATGCTCGGTTATCCTGAAATTGGGTGTCTATAGCATCCTTTCCTAGTTACAATTGGTGCAATTATAGTCGTCAAATGAGGCAAGATAGTGCTCAAAATAGGAGACAAAAAGTAGAGTTCAACGTCTTCAAAATGCTAAAGCAAACCACTAACATGAGTTCATGTTATAGAGTGGATGTGATAGAGAACTGTGTACAAGGAATGCTCGAATAATGTTTAATTCATTATGTGAAAGAGGATGACATTTATCAAGAGGTAGTCATGTTTAATCATTATCTCAATGCAAACCTTGTGCTAAATAAGAAGAAATCAATCCGGTATGAACCTTTAATTTCCAATGTTAGTTACGTGACTGAATTGAAGGAAGAAGAGGCACTTAAGTTTGAATTAAAACCTCTTCCTTTAATATTGAGGTACATTTTTTCTTGGCCCTAATTCTACTTATCCTATTATTGTGAATGTTGAATTAAGTGATGAACAAGTAGAAAAAGGTCCTTAGGAGAGTTAGACAATATTAGAAAATAATAGGTTACACTATTGATGATATTAAGGGGATTAGCCTTCTATTTGTATGCATAGGATACACATGGAGGAAGGTTATAAGCCTTCAATTGAGAATCAAAGAAAATTAAATCCTAACATGAAAGAAGTGGTTAAGAAAGAGATAATAAAATTACTTGATGTGGGAATTATCTATCCAATTTCGGATAGTAATTGGGTTAGCCTAAATTCATGTAGTTCTTTTTATAAGCCATATTGTTTGAAAATAGATTTATTTTCTATAAAATGCATCAAATTTATTTTTGCACTTGAATCACATAAGTTTCTTTGAAAAGATAAATTAACAATAGTATAATGAATACTGAGACTCCTTGCATGTTTTAGTTTCAAAGGAAGCTTGCTCATGATAAGTGAACTATGCTCCAAATTGAGTGTCACAATCTTATATTCCTTTAACTTATTCTTGTTAGTAATCAACTCCTTAAGAATTTTGGCATATATAGGCATTTAAGATAATGTTTCCACTAAAAAATGTTAATATGCAACTTTGTTAAGCACTTTAAAAAAATTTATCACATTTTTTTTCATTCTCTTTCTTCTTTAACCTTCATAAAAATAGAATGGGAGGGCTCATACAGCTTAGGTGATGAAGCTTCTTTCTTCAAAGTTCTTCTTTCTTCAAAGTTAAAGTGTCGACTTGCAACTTTTATTGATCATCCTTTGACTCCTTGCTATCTTCTTCGACACTCTTGCTTTAGACTCATACAATTCCTTTCCACTTCTCAAGGTAATTGCCCATACTTGCTCCTTTGAATTAGTTTACCTGTTACTATGCAAACTTCCTTAAAGACAAGAAATAAAAAAATTAGCAATTTTTCCTACTTGCACTTTGTAAGTATGAATACATGAGAAATGATTCTTGAACATGAGTTTAGTGTCCTTGTGTATTTTCTCAAATCTTATTTATAGTCTTATTTTATCTTCCTCCTATAGGTTCATCTCAGTAACAATCATATTTTTGAATTTTTTCATCTTACTTTCCAAAGATGATGAACCTTATTTTTTAATTTTGAAGCCTATGGTTGGTGAAGAAATTGGAAATTTTGATTTCCAAATTTTATGTGGTGATTGCTACCTCAAAGGTGCATTAACTTAATTCTTTTGATTGCTTTATAAGAAATTTAGATGATTCCTCTATCTCTAATTGTAGGTGTTGCCAAATTAGTTTATTTGGTGTCCCTTATTGAAATTTATATATTTCCACATTCTCCTTAAGAAAAGTCTACATCATTTGGCATTTCATAGATGGATGTCCTTAACAAAACTCACAATTAGGAGTAGAGGAAGAAACCAAATTTATATTCATCTTATCCATTCTCTTAATCAATGCATCAAGCTTTGCATTCATCATTATAAGGCTATCTATCACCATCATTCCACCCTTTTGAATTGTTGCTCTATCACTTTATCACAAGTATTAAGTGGTAGCCATTTCTTCAAACAAATTAAAAGCAACTTTTAGTGTTTTGTCCATAATAGTGCCTTCACTAGCTACACCAATACTGATCCTAAGCAATTAGTTGACACATTTATGGAATGACTACAAAAGAATGCATTGAAGTATAAGATAAGGATATTGGCAATACAAATTTTGAAATGCTCTGAACGCTCATACAAAGTTTATCATCCTTTTAATAAAAAGAATTATTCTCATTTTAGAGGTAAAGCATTGTAACCGGACGAAAGTATTTGTTGAAAACTATTAGGGGAAAGTACGGAAAACCACTTTGTGGTTTCACGGTTTTGCACTTTTAAGTATGTGTTTCATTTGTTGACAATTTGGATCCAGTGTTTGTCGCCGTTTGACAATTCCCAGTATATGAGGTTAATGCCGTTAAATGAGTCTGTCACATTGTAAAAACAATTAAGGGGAAAGTATGGAAAAAACCCCTGTGGTTTCAATGTTTTGCAATTTTAAGTATGTGTTTCAGTTTTGTGACAATTTAGGTCATGTGTTTGTCGTCGTTTGATGATTTTCAGTATATAAAAATAACACCGTCGAATTCTTTTAATGGCGTTAGCCTCATATATTGCAAATTTTCAAACGGCGACAAACACATGACTCAAATGTCAAAAAATGAAATACATATTTGAAAGTGTAAAACCGTGAAATCACATGGTGGTTTTCTATACTTTTTTCAAAATATTATATACAGCTCTTGTTAAGCTAGTGATCAGAATATGAAGTAATCTAATAAATGTAAGGCTTAACTCTATCATTGAGTGAAAAAGAAAAGGGTATAAATATGGACTAATTCTAATAAAAGTGTAATTTATTTTTCTTATTTTCAATTGAAATGCATATTATTGATTTTCTATATTAAAATAATTGGATATTTTGATTTTACATTTATTTATTTATTTATTTATTTACATTTTACATTTAATTGATAAATTGTTATATTACTATATTTTAAGTGCATAATTAGTAAAAATCTAGCAGAGACTTGAAAAAATGTGTTTGTCCGAGATCCTATTCGTACTTCATTTATGCCTAAGCTAAGGTGGTGATGGATGTGGGGCCCAACATTGATGCCTAAGCTAAAATAGTGTCCCACAGCACTCTTGAATTTCAACTCTTCGCTGTCTTCATTCACACGCATATATATAGAGAGATTATATAGAGAGATGGGGAGAGAGAAAAAGGTGCAAAAGAAAGAATGAGTTTTATTAGAAAGAAAAGAAAAGGATCTCATTGATTGCTAAAATAAATGTAAAAGCAGAGAAGTCAATACCCGAACCACACATTTTTCTTGTTGTGGTGTTTTTTAGACCCAATCACCCAAGAAAGAGATGGATGGTGCGTTCTTGACTCCCTCTCTTTGAATCACACTATTCATTTTTCTTGCAAAGGTTTTTCTTTTTTTTTTTTTAAAATCCCAAAAAAGCAAAAAAGAAATTAAAAGTTTTACATAAAATAATGTAGCTGGTGAGGACTGTAATGAAGTTTGGCAGCAAAACAAAGCAGCACAAGCAGCACCTGCAGCAGTGGTAATAAAACCACATCTTCTGTTGTGTTGTGTAACGAGAGAATGCATTCAAGGCCTCAACTAACCGTTCCAATACTCATATCTCATTCAATACCCTTTTTGCTGAATTGGGCTCTGAAATTTCTCTCTATCCGCTTATTTAAAGCCTCTGCCTGAGAAGAAGAGAAACAGTTATATCGCCAATGTAGTAGCATTACTGGCTGTAGCAGTGTCAGATCATCAAGAATCAGGACATTTCAACGCAGCCTTAATTTGCTGGACGGTGGAACTGATAAGATTATTAACGCTGATCACTGACTCCATGTTCAGCTTAGCAGATGGCAAACTGCTTACTAGTATTTGAAATGACACTGTTATTAGTGAGCCACTTGACCTACCCATGCTACCATGTGTATTTGAGCTCGTTGATGCTCCATCCCCCTTTTCTGGTCTACCGTCAGGAGAAATAGTGAATCCTGATGGTAGCAACGGGATATAAGAAGGGTCTTCCCCGCTCATTGCGATGTTGATGGCCGGTAGATCAACTGGGCAGTACACTACAAGCGAACCCGATGAATCTATACAACTTTCTTGCAGTATTAACATATTGTTCTGACCAGAGTTAAATGCCTATTACAGGGTTCAAAGTTTAGAGGCAGAACATTTTTTCAAGTAAGAAATAAAGAAAAAAGAAGTGGATCACAAAAAAAAACTAGTAGCCTTACCCGAAGAACAGATATGCAATTTCCAGGATGTGAGCCATTGGCAATATGAGCAACTTCTTCCACTGGATTGCCACTTGAGAGAACATCCCACTAAATCATCAAATCAAATGCAATACCACAAAATGAGCCTTCCAGGAAATGAATACAATAATGAAGAAGTTACTAACCATGGTTCTATTGTGAGTGCATACCTGCGCTCGAGTTCTTTCATCCTTGAAGAAACTGAAGACATTTTGTGGTGAAACTGGAAGCCAAAAGGTTGTGGCTGCATTAAGAACTATACCATTGGGTTGCCCAGGATCTGTGCTCTTATGAACTCGAACTCCAACCTCATTCAAACAAGAGACAGTGGTCCACCGATGACTGTTAGATGTGCTGATGCTAGCACAGAAACTGTTGACCATTCTGTGAGCAAGTCTCATCATGCTTCTCTTCCCATCAGGTGATGGAATAACTAGAAGATACCAATGTTAGTTGATGAATAATGAAATTAAACAGCGTAAGAATGATGCTAAATTACCTCCTCCAAGATCCCGAGTTGAAGTGCCTGATACCATTAGACATGCAAACCTTTCGCACATCCTTTGGAGAGTAGCAAGCCAACGCTCGGCTCCAAAGGCCATGCCGCTGTGAATGAGATCTCTATAAAGTCTATGTGTTGGGGTTTTATCTTCTATCTCCACATGCTCCACCCAAGTAACCTGTTATGGCATTAGAGATTAACTGTTTTGAGTTCAAAAAAATTTCACTGCGCGTCTGGATTTCAAAATACAATACTGAACCAACCAAACATTATAAGCCTCAAAGGAGCCATTTGACAACCTTGGAATATCCATTAGGCATATCCTGAATCAAGCATCCAGAAGGAAGCCTGTGAGATCGACACTGAGAAGCAAATTGCTGAATATCATAGGAAACGTTAACAATTGCCCACAAGCCTTGCTCAATTTGCTGACAGTAGCGGAGGATATAGAATTCTCTAGTCGATGCCAATGGCGAAAGCACCTGCAGCTCCTCGTACATCTGAAAATGCCACCTTGAATATGAACAATCATTCGTCAAACATGAGGTTGAAAATGATAGCAAGATGTTTATACATAATTATTTTACCAATTGTAAAGAACCACTGTGACTGCCCATCATTCCAGATGATATAACATCAAGGGTCTTTGACATGGAGACGATTGTGGGGAATAGCTCAACCCATTTATTCTGCAAATTCCAATTATTGAAAAAGTAAGATACAACCTCACAATTACGAACATGAGTTCACAAAAAAGATATAGAAAATACTTACTGCATCCATGAACATGTCAACCAAGGCTAAACTATTCATGATGACAACACCAGAATCTCTGGATGCCTCAATCCGAATATTAGGATTTTTCATGCGAGAAATGGACCTAGGAAAAATAGTTTGGTAGGTATCAAGATGAAGAACGTCCCTTCCATCAGTAGATGACTTCATCCACAGAGGTTCATTAGTCTGCAAAAGCCTCAGCAATTCATCCATAGCATTTGCAGCGATGTCGGTCATGAGGGACTTATCCATGTCGGAAATACCAAGTGGGTGAAAAGGCAAAGTTGAAGTAGAAGGGATAAGATCAAGATCAAGATCAAGTGAAGGACCACCAATCCCTTGTCCGCCAAAACTACTCATCGACAAATCTAAAGAAGAAACATGAATAGGCTGCACTGGAGGGAGGTGAGAAATTGGCCTTCCTATGTATTTGGCTGCAATGCTGGAAACTCTATCAAGCTGAAAAAATGATGCAACAAAATTCAAGCACCACTATTACTATTAACTGACTAAAACAGCCAAATAAGAAGTAGAAATAATAAGAAGCAAGCAAACAAACCTCCTCTTTCAATTGGGCATTCTCCATTCTTAGTTTATGTTCATCGAAATAGGAATCTTCAGCGACAGGAGGACCCCCACAAGAAGGGCAGATAACGTTCTTGAGCGCTTCTCTAATGGCTATATTCTCACAACGGATCTTATCGTTCTCTGCTCGAAGTGCACAGTTATCTGCTCTTTCATGCTGGGCCTAAATCAACACATTTGTATCAGCACACAATTTACTCTCCTGTTTAGAAGCCAAAGAAGAAAAATGTGCAAGTAAAAAGCAATATTAACCTTCATCTGCGTTCTCCTGTTTTGGAACCAAAACTTGATCTGCCTTGGTGCCAAACCCAACTCTCGGCTTAACTGTAACCTTTGCTTCTCATCTGGGTGCGGGCAGTCTTTGAACATCCTTCATTCCCCATATAGTTGGTAAGTACATGCATAGCATAGCATAATATATAATATAATATAGATTAGAAGAGGTATAAAGAATAGAGGAAGAGACAGAAAAGAAAATACGCAATGCAAAGAGAGGCAAAAGGGTGATTACGATTCAAGCTTCTGAATTTGATTAGCAGTATGGCGATGATAACGCTTTTTCCTCCTCTGGAGGTCAGAGGGATCATGGTCTCCACCAGAACCAGTACCACCGCCGCCACTACCACTAACTCCTGCTCCTCCTCCGCCAAGGCTACTGTACTCCATTTGGTATATATAGATATATATATCAAAAGGAACGTTTTGACAAAGAAGAAGAAAAAGAAAAATAAGTAGCGGGAGGTGGAATGCAAAGATTCAATAAGAGTGAAAATGAAAACCCATGATGACAAGGATGAGAATACGATGTAGAAACTTAAAAGGAGCTGTGCATTCGCATATCATTTGGAAGCCAAAAGGCAGAAATATGATCATAAGGAGAGAAACGGCTGAAGAAGAAATGTCAAAGGAATTGGCATGATTTTTGAGAGAAAAGTTAAGGGGATATTTTTTTTTTATATTATTATTATTACTATTATTCCTCTAATTAAGCTTTTATTTTATTTTTATTTTATTTTCTCTGTTGTTTTCAGAAATTATGAGATAGGATACGCATAATAATAAGCCACAACAACACTGGCTACTGATATTACTGCTATGGCATCGTAATGTAAATATATAATAATAATGTATTTGTTCTTCTTTCCTCCTCTCCTTCTGCTTTTGGCCTAATGTAACTGATGGATTTTAAAGCATTGCCATCTATCTAACCATCTTAAAGAGGCTCAGAGAGAGAGAGAGAGTGTGTGTGCGTTGGTTTTTAATTTTAAATTCAGAGTCGTCACCCCATTCGAGAGAGAGACTCTCTCTCTCTAATTTAAGACGCTCTTTTTCTCTGGTAGGGTGGTACACACGCTCATACTCAGGGCCAGGTTTGCACAACAGAGCTTTTAATTACTATAAGGGAGCAACACCCACTTCTCTCTTTCTCTCTCTCTATAGTCAGCTGCTGAGCTGCTGAGCTGCTGTTTCAATTTCCCCACCTGTGATTTTCCCCGCTCATTACTTCTTTCTCCCTCACTTTCTCTCTTTCTCCAATGTCTATATATATACATGCACACCACTCTCAACTAGACATTTATATGGACTATGTAACCTTTTTTATTTCCATGGAAAAAAATATTCAGTCCATTTCTTTTTTTTTTTTTTTTGTCATTCGTGTATTTTCAGAAAAATATTTTCTGTATTATTAAGTTTTGGTGTGCTTAACAAAATAGGGAAACAACTGAAAAATTAGCCATTTTCATATTAATAACTTCATATCTCAAAATTTCAAAAAAAAAAAAAAAAAAACTTCATATCTCAAAATGAAAAATTATGCAAATTTATTAAATATATATATATATATATATAAGTTTTATTAAAAATTATAAATATATACAAACTAGTATAAAAATAATTTGAAAATTATCTCCAATAATCTTCAATCACTGTTAATTACCGTTTTAAGAGCATTGGTCATATCCCATACAAAATTAATTTTATTTTATTTTAATAAATAAATTAAAAACATAAAATATAAATAAATTAAATATTTAGGAAAAAATATAATTTTTTTGAAACAAATAGAACCTAGTTTAGAATTTTTTTTTTTAAATATGATTTTACGCATTACATTCCACACTAAAATATATACAAATTAATCAAAAGGTGATAGATTAATAGAGGTTATGATAGGGCTGCCACGGGCCGATTTGGGTTCTAAATCGGACTGGAATCGGCCCAGTTAAATTCCAAATAAAAACCGGTCAAACTTAGAACTAATTCCAAATTGACTTGAAATCGAAGGAAGACTGATTTAGAATTGGTTCATTCTCTATTGGGATCAGAATTGACAATTTCGGTTTGGAAACAAAAAAATTAAAATAAAATTATAATTGAAACGACCGAACTGGAATGAAAAATCATGAATTGAACGATTTTGAATTGATTCAATCAGTCAATTCCGAATCGATCCAAATCCGAATAGTTGATTCCAGTTCGATCCAAGTTAAATGGAACTGTAAACTGTCGGTTTCCAACTCAAAATGACAAGTTCTTGAACTGTGGCTAACCCTGGCTCGCCGGTGAATATTTTACTAATCGAATAGGGCACTAAATGATATATGACATATGTCATGTACGGGATGAGCCAACTTTCCCTCTCTTTGTACATATATATGTCATGTACGGGTTGAGCCAACTTTCCCTGTCTTGTTTCATGGTTTGGATTTTAGTATTAGGAATGGTATGGTCCTTGTTTTGGCTAGCGCTCGTTTAGTTGTTATTTTCACACTTGAAAGAAATATCTCAAAAGTCAAAGCCGATACCTTTTTGGAGAGGGAGAGCTGCTCCTTTTTCTGCCAGGATAATTTGCTTACCTTACCATTAAGCTCTTGCTTGCTATGATCACTTACTTTAATAATTATCTACAAAGTCAGAACCTTTATTTTTTTTTTTTTGAGGTGCAAAACCATTTTCTTTCTGTTCTCCCTGGACCCACGTTATAAGCTATTTCTTTAGGAGATCCTCTGGACCAAACCTCAATTTTATGAATTTCAACAAAAAAAAATTTTTTTTTCTTAAATTATTATTATTGTTAAAAAAATAAAAATATACGTATTTATATATTAATTGGACATATTATTTTAGCAGAAAAATAGACATATAATTTTTATCTATTATAGATAATTCTAAAATACAAAAAATTTCTGTGTGGAATTATTATAGTAAGAAGTTATTTTATTCTATATTTTAAAAATATTAATTGTTATTTAACCGAAATAGTACTACGAATTTTTCTAAAAATTTTTTAATAGACTTGTCATTAAACTAATAGTTTTAGTAGCCCCTTTCTTAAAAAGTGTTTGAAGTATTAAAAATTAAAATAATAATAATTATTGATTTTTAACCACTCTCAATTTCCAAAAAAAAAAAAAAAAAAAAAGAACCACTCTCAAATCTTAATTGATTGGTTTTATTTTAGCCCAAAAAAGTGAAAATTTTTCCGTATATATCTATAGGGGAATGGTGCAAATTGGACTCTCACATTTTGCCCTAATTTTACATTGGACTCTTTAATTTTTTGGCTCAAATTGGAATTTATATTTTAGAAATTTAGACCATATTGAACCTTTACTGAACACAATCAAGTTTTATGGATTAATAAAAAAACTAATTTTAAGGGATACTAGTAAATAAAATTGATATTATATATATATATATATATATATAACCTAATTATAAAATTTTAAAAGTTTTTAAACCTATAAATAATTTTTAAAATTTTTTCTTAAATTTTTAAAATTTTAAAGTGATATAAGTTTTTTTTAAAAAATAACTAAATTTATTCATTAATATAAATAGCAAATTAATAATTGACTTAAAATTTAATTTTAATACTTGAATAAAAACTTTTTACATTTTATTCATCAGTTTAAATTAAACCTACACATTTTATTCATCATTTATTCTATATAAAAGCATTTTCCTGTCACTTTGCTTTTCTTAAATATACATGAATGCTAGCATGTTATCCGACCAAAATATGTCTAATCCATCTTTGCATAGTTTTATGATAAAATTAAATTCTTTTATTTACTATGCAGATAATGTAATTAAGATCAATAAAAATTAAGGGAAAATGAAAATCAGAACTTGATTATATGTTGCAATAAAACTTTAATGAGATTGAAATATGGAACTTTTAAATGCAAAATTGAAACCTTAATTAGTGTGGAATAAAAACAATGATTGATGATTGTTTACTTACATGACCTCCTAATTACATGAAGGTGAACATTAAGTAACATAGTACAAAATATATTTAAGGATGAGAGCAGAGTAAGATGTCCACTTTTTTTTTTTTTTTTTTTGGAACAATAAAGAGTAAGATGTCTACTTTTTTTTTTTTTTTGACCAATAAAAAGTAAGATGTCTACTTAGGACGTGACATTACTGCTTTGATATGTTTGAGTGCAAGAAGCACAAGAAATTGGGGAATGAAAAGGCAGAAGACTAACTCCTAACTTTGGTCCGTCCGCCATTTTTTTTTTTTTATGGTCAACGGGGTGTCCTAGACGGGCTCTAACTATGTGAGACATCTTTAAGCCCGTACAACATTCAGACTAATTTTCGTTCGCACCAGGTCGGTCCATAAAAGGGTAAAGTGCTCCCAATCAAGGTATTTCCATACATGAGCGGGGTTTGAACCCATAACCTTACTTAAGGGATGAGAGCGCTGAACTACTCACACCAACCCTGATTGATTGGTCCGTCCACTTTTTCATACTGCGCTTACATGGAACTTGTATTCACACTCAAATGTTTTCTACACCACCCAAAAGGAAAGTTAGATTAGCGGTGGACCCCTAAATTTATCTTCTCCAACGCCTCTCTTCTCTCCAGTGGCTAGAAAGTTGTTGAATGAATTTTTGCTCGAGGGCCTCTATTATAATAAGATGAAAACAATGTTTGTGAGAAAAGAAAAAAAAAATATGTGTGGATGTAAAATGAAGTTTTTGCATTCCAACATTTGATTTTGATGAAATGTTATATGATGTTCACTTTGACCACTTTTATTTCATTCGTGGCCTGCCTCTAATCTTTCTTTCACTTTTATTTTTGCGCTTTTCATTTTATGTCTTGATTTTGGCTCTTTATTTTCATTTTATCAAATCGGCGCTTTCTGCCTTTCTTTTTTTTTTTTTATGTAATTCTTATACCTATTTATTATTATTTTTGAAGTCATCTTTAATTTAATTTGATTGTATATATTTATTTAATTTGTATATTTTAAATCATTTTAATTTTATATTCTAAATAACAATTTTTCTAATTTTGAAACTTACTATTATTTAGAATATAAAAATTAAGCTAATTCTGTATGGGGAAGAGGTCTTATTGCGTTGAAGCCAGGTATTCTCCGCTTGCAACATTGGTCCCCCGACTTTGATCCAACAGCTCAGAAATCCACAAATACCTAAATTTGGGTTCGTTTCTATCGGCTGCCGTGGGAATATTGGCACCCACAAATACTGACTTCCATTGGCAAAGGGATTGGCGTCCCTTTAAAAATTGATTCTGCAACTATTAATGGGGAGTTGGGTCATCATGCACGTATGCTCATTGATATTGATATGTCAACTCCTTTGCCAGAGAACTTACTTGTTGAGCGAGTTAGATGAAGCTTTTTTTTATTGAGGTTGTATACGAACATTTACCTCCATTTTGCAGTCTCTGTTCTAATATTGGACATAATTCCCATGATTGTCAATCGGACACTAGGCCTTCTACTCGGCAGAATGCTCCACGCAAGGATGATTGGATCAAAGTTTGGAAGCCAAAATATACTCATCAAAATTCAATTCCTGTTGGCAATGCTTTTGAACGTCTGCAGTCTATTACTGACGAGGCTGTTCATCAAATTGCTCTGAATCTGAATGATCAAAATCGTTCACAGCTTCCAGATATTGACACTGGTGAGCAAATGCAGCTTTTAGATTTGGATGGGTGTAATGGGAGGGCTCATTCTAAAGTTGCTATTGATAATGAAATCGCTGCTGATGGAGATGCTGCCCTGACGTCGTTAATGCATGGGCAAAAGGATATGACTACTATTGAAGATGTTACTACAACGTCACTGTTGCATGGGCACAACTAAATTTAAATCAATTAAATTAGAAAATACATTTCATATAACAAATACCAATACTTAATTTATACTAAAATATAGAATTTTTCCTCCAACTTCTTTCAAATGGAATTAAAAATATTTGCAATAAAAAATTTAGGACAAAGTACAATTTTGATAACTATGATTTCAACTTATGGAAAAACTAGACATGTGATATCTTTGTGATTTTTGAGTACCTATGTTCATATTTCTTTCAGTTTAATGTCATATCAACTAATATCATTATTATTTTATGAGAAAATATTAATATAATAATAAATTTTATTAATAAAATTATTTTATATATGACATATGACCAATCTAACTAATTGGTTATTTTTGAAATGATTACAAGTTTATTTTAAAACTTTTTTCTTTTTACTTATTATAAAATTTAAAATATGATGTTTGTTATTTATACATATAATTTTAGTTAATGAGTTTTAGATAGATTTTAAGTTTAAATGATATTTGTTTTCAAGAATTTTTATTAAATTAGTAATAAATTTATTTTAGAGCTTTCAATTTAGTTTTTAATATTTCTTTTTAGTTTAGTTTAATATTTATGTTATTTTATTTTATTTGGTATTGATTTAACTTTTCTCTTCTTATAGGTACTGTTGACCATTTGCATGATCAAACTCCTAATTTTGATCTTTGACAATCAATTTAAGTTGCTAATGATTTTATTCAAGTGTGTATAAGTTAGGACTCTATTGGAAATCAAAATGGAGCACAAATATCAAAGAAAAACATCTTTGGACATTGATCTCAAGTATGATCACAACCGGGATTTTTAGGCTGGTTCGACCTTTGAGATTCAAGAAGGTTTTTGACATCCTTAGAGATTTATAATGAGAAAGTGTTCTTCTTGACATTTGAATTAGACACCATACCTTTCTAAATTGAGCTTACCTGTCAAAATCCTAGCTCATTTGTGTTTTCAAATCTTCAATCAAAGTCAGCATATGCAGCCTTCATTTTAGGTTGAGCAGCACTTAGTATTTCAGCAATATCTTGAGCTATAGATGTCCAATTGAGGTGATTCAAAATGATATGGAAATCTAAGACAAATATCTACAACTTTTATGAAGAAAGTTTAGGCTAATGCAATCATATTAAAGAGATACAGTCTTCCTCACGAGCACCTCATGAACCGGTCACAAGTTGTCTCCTGTTCATGCCTATTTTAAGGCATTTCAGCTGTTTTGGACAGGAGTGCTCATAAGTAGTGCTCATGATCATGACCAGCTCGGGAGCACTCACCCGACAGTACAAAACAGTCATTTTTTACTAATTTTCAAAGGTAACGGCTAGTTATTGCTTCCTCACGAGCCAGGACTGCTTCCTCACAACCGTGAGCACTCATTTGACAGATTTTAGTCATTTTAAATGTTCAAAAGTTTGGAGACATTGGAGATATAATTATTGGCTTATAACAGTCATAAGTTTGAGTTGTTTGTCTATATAAACAACTCTTGAGCACATTTGATGTTGAGAAACTTGCTTATTACAATTCTTATTCTTAACATCAATCAAAGCTCTCAAAATTCTTTCAAATTCATTATTCACTTTTGTATAACTCTTGTAAGAGTTAGTGAGTGTTAGAATAGATATTCTTGTTCTTCTATTTTCTGGGTTTGAGAAAACGGCAAGTGAGATTCTATTCTAAAGGAATTAGTTTAAGTATTTAGCCATTAAAACACTTGGGAATTGGTTTTAGAGTGAGCCTTGAAACTCTTATTTGTAAGGTTGAAAGAGTGAGCCTTAAACTCTTGTGTAAACTCAATCTTGTGAATAAGATTGTGGGTGATTGAAAATCCTAACTTGGGGATAAGTTAGGTGGAGACGTAGGATTGTTGTTGAATCCGAACTC